>VVHJ01063003.1:34495-52296 GCA_015107715.1 Tylochromis polylepis | reverse complement strand
TTTCTTAAAATTAGTTATGGAAATTCAAACTGTGTTGTATGGCTGTGTTCTAAATGTTTTTCAAAGGAAAATAAAGTTGCTATTTTTTTATTGCATTTTTTTTGACAATCTGAGTGGATTTACACAGTCAATGTGATTTTTTTTTCAACATAATACAAGGGTTAATAATGCTCCAAAATGCACCAACTCCACAAACACAGAGAAGAAGTCCAGTTCGGTGACTTGCTTTAACATAAGCAAATTTCATTTAATAGCACTAGCTGTTAAATGTATAACTTAAAATTTAAATACAACCTAAATAGGTTAGTTAATAAAATATCAGTAATTACTGATGTCAGTAATTGGCTATAAAAAGCCTAAAATCATTTTTTGAACCGGCCTCCAAACATGTTTATTTCTGAGGTGATTGTCTCACTCTTGGAGTCAGCCTTAAGTGGCCACTTGCGGCATTGCAGTTTTCCTACTTTGACTTCATTGTTTAGCCCCAGATTTTGCTGCCAGTCACGAAGCCATATTAAATTTCATGTGACTTCGAGCACTGTCATCAAATCATTATCTGATAATTATACCTGCAGAGCTAATGGCATTCCTATCAGCATCAGATTTACTTTGTGTGTAGCAGCAACTGGAAAGACTGGGTGGTGCATACGATAGATAAACATGCTACGTACTGAACATCAGTGTGGATAACTCAAAAGGGCTGTGCCTAACTGCACACAGAGCAGCAAGAGGTAGATGAATATTGTTAATTTTGTCACAAGTTCACATTTAATGTTACCTGTAAATACTCAGGAATTAAAGCCAAGCCTTCAGAGGTTTCAAGTGCATACTGTTTGTCTCTTTTGCATGAACGATGATGCATTCACCTGTACAACAACAACACATCAAACACCCATTTCAAATCTGGTGACTCATCAGCTGCTTTTGTCAGAATCTGCTGTTGCTTTCCTCTTCAGCCTGTTTCACTCACTTGTATTTCTTCTACAGCTACAGTGCAACAGCTTTTATCTCTGCAGCTCTGAGCTACCAACAGGTCGTCCACAAACCAAGACTCAGCTCCCTTTCTTCACCTTTCCCCCACCCATTACCTGTCCCGTATGTGACCAAAGAAAAAGATGTATAGAGAGCATGGGTGGGTGGTATGGCGATGGTGGGATGGATGTTGTTCAGGATGCCCTCGTCTTTTTGTGCATCAGTGTGGTGCCTTTTAATGAGGATCCTGTTTATTAAGTCCACTCAGGGAGGCTGTGCAAGTGCTTAGCATTTGCTCTCTAATTAGGAAAGCTAAACAGTCCCAGTTGCTGAGGATCAACCATCAGGGGTGAGCGAGGGCACTCAGCGTGGCTGTGCATGGAGTTTAGCCTGCACAGCCGAATACTGGAGGAGGCAGGAGGGGGGGCAAAAGAAAACAATCAAATACAGAGTTAATGTCACTGCAGACAACATGCTCAAATTTTCTTTGAAGGAAGGCAACTGATATCCATGGTCATAGCAATGATGAAGTAAGCAATCACACACTAAGCACCAGCAGGTACTACAGTATATGAGGGTAAATTCATCAAACAAGGCCAAATCGCTGCAAGGACTCCACCTAGTGGTGTAAATTGTTGGTGAAACACTGTTTGTTTGTTTGTTTGTTTGTTTGTTTGTTTGTTTGTTTGTTTGTTTGTTTGTTTGTTTGTTTGTTTGTTTGGGGGGTGTCACTGTAGATGCTGACCACAAGCTGTCCGTTTACCAACTATCAACCAAAGATGGCCACACCTTTTACGACCATGTGAAAGAGCGAGCTGAGGTAGGAAACATGCTTTCCAGGTCCATGTGCAACACAGGCAGAGCCATGATGAGGATGTTGACAGGGAAAACAGCAGCATTCTGCCACAGCTCCTTTTCATCCGCACATTAAATGCCTCTCTGATTAGCCCGTTCCCTCGTCACGCAGATTGCCATTAAAGTGCAAGCAGAGACAAGCGCTGTTTAGATTAGGACCCTGATCAAATTTTCATAACTCACTTTCAGAGGGGGCAGGGAGGGGTGGATGTAAAATTGTGTGCGTGGACTGTAATCAGCTTTCTTTGTCTGCATCCATTTCATTTTGATTAAAACTGTGTCACTGATGATAATGTTTGTATTAGTTTAAAGGAGCTGAAGCTGACAATTTCGCTTGGTTCTTGCATTAAAGTTGCTGCTTTTTAATTTACAAAACCTTTTCAGTTAGCAAGCAAACTTTATAAAGTTTCATTCTCCTCTTAAATGTAAGTGGAAGTAAACACTGAAGCCGCTTCAGTTGGAGGCACTATACTCAACAAACTGTGTGATAATGCCACTTCTGAGTTTCTTTTTCTACATTATAGGCTATTGGTGATGCAATGGTCAGACCTCAAGTTACTCTTGCCTTCTGGGTTCTGATCCTTCTGGGTTCATGCCAGTCTGCTGGGGTTTTCCTCTGTGGATATTTGTCTGTGTGGGTCTTCCACGTCTATGGTGCATGGTGGCTGGGTTGAACTCTAGCCCAGCATCCCTGGCTGGATAAGTAAGTAATAAGTAAGTTAGGCCCCAGTCGAACAGGACTAGAGACCATTTGGTAACTCTCTGGCAACCCCTGGTCTTTAGGGATTCCCTGACCAGTAGGAAAGTGGTTCCTGGCCGTTACAAGACGAAATTGGTCACAAAGATGTCGACAATGCTGTACTGAAAACCTCCTTGGGATTTCTTTGGTCGCTCCCATTTGGGTCTTGGAGTATTGGAGTAGAAGTTAAGCCTTGTAAATCATGTTAGTTGACAAGGTAAGGCACAACTTTTACTCTGAAGGCAAATGTTCTTGGTTTCCGGTTTGTGTCATGTTTGCAGATTCTTCAGTGTCACAGATTTGCAGACTCTTTGTGACTGATTTCACCCAACAACAGCTTACAGCAACCTCCAGGAACCACTCACCAAACGGTTGAGGAGCACACATTCCCTAGCAACCAGAGTTTGCCAGGTGGGTCTTTAGGTTTGTGTAACTGTTAATGGGTACATCCAATAAGAAACATCTGTAGTCACTCATTTTCCTTTACATCACTTCCACTTTGCAGCACTGTCAAATTCAGTTCTGCGATCATCACCGTGTCCACCAGGAAAAATATTTATTCCCTAACCAACTGGCGAGTGGCTGCTGGAGGTTACTATAAGCTGTTGCTGAGTGAAATCAGTCGCAAAGAGTCTGCAAGTCTGGAAATCCTGTGTGCATTACATCGGTTGCCTTTTGCTTAAATATAGCAGTGGTAATATGTGTCGTCCCTGTATAAATAAAATACAGATAAATTTTAGGCTGCTGGTGATGTAAGCTCGTGTGGGGCCTAACTGAGCATGCCAGTTGCCCGGATGTAGCGACTTGTGACACCAAAAGACAAAAAAGTTGACACAGAAGCTTCAAAGTGAGCAATCCAGAAACCAGTGAGTGACATCACAGTGGCTACGTCTGTCATTTAGATCAAGTTTATGATGATAAATCTTGGTCATAGACATATCTACCATATATTTCTGCACACACATTCACAATTTATCTAATTATGTCTTGTGTCTCGGTCCTCTGCGTCCTGCACAGTCGTTCTATATTACATATTTCTTCAAATGGGATCAAATCCACGGAGATTCATATCTGCCTGTTCGCCGCACTGTGTTTGCTTGTCATGTACTGGATGAGCCCAGGAGGTTTAGCACTGTGGTATAACTCGTGTACACTGCTCATGTCTCTTTCCTGAGATAGCAATATTACAGTGAGCACACAGCACCCTCCCCGCTCTCCTTTGTGCTCCCTTATCTATTTCTTCTCTATTGCTTTCATTCATCCTCTCTATCTTTCTCTCGCTCGTTTCAGTCGTTCCTCTTTTCCCTCTGCTCCGTCTCAAATGATTCGACTTGTATCTGTCTGCACCTCTCTTTCTCTGTTTTTTCCTTCCCCCTTTACCTCCCTCCCTCTCCTAGACAGTTGACTGGTATGGCGACACCAGACTGCGTGTATTTTTAGCGCCGCCACAGATGGGGCCATGGCAGCATGTCAGAGACCAGAATGTTCTTTATCTCAGCTGTCAGGCCGTTCTCCGGGATCGAAATGGATCCCAACCACTTAGAGAGGGAAAAAGGGAAAAAGGAGGACTACTAGCTTTCCTCCTCTGTACCACTTCTCAAATTGAGGGTTTTAGTCATGCCTTTTGCTATGGTTAAATAACTCCTGCTGCATAGGGAAGGTGCGACTGGAAGGTGGTGAAAGGAAATACTCTCAGCTGCTGTGTCAGCCCCTTTGTGGGAGCTGTATCCAAATCTATGATCGAGAGGAGGTGAAATTGCGGGTCAAAAAAAGATTTATCACAAAGGCGGGCTCACTGAAAGGACCGAGTGCAGCAGATATCACCGCCAGGCTTGTCATAAAAAGATGTTTCCAACATACTGAGTGGAAAGAAGATCCAGTTTTGCTAGTGTCCTATAATCACACAGCTGTGTTTGATGCTGTGACCAAACCTGCTCTTAAAAGGCAAAATAAATGTCTAAAGCAAGCTTTGTGCATCTCTGCATTAACACAATACACCCCCTGGCATAACAGCGATTGTGTATAGCAGAATTTAATTCACCCACAGCCTCTAGCCGCAGTGCTGGACAACAGAGAACAGGAAGCACCCCTTTGTGTCTCTGAAGATCTTTGTTTTTTTTCCTCTCTTTTGGAGCGCGAGTAGAGGAATACGCTGCAGGCTACAGCCGGGGGTCAAGTGGTTGACTTTGTGCATCACAGTTTGGAGTCTGCAGAGACTCTCCCCTGGCAGAGTTCACTCACTGTAGCAGCAGGCCGGCCGGCCACGTGAATATAAAGGAGTGGTGGGAGACCGAGAGTGGCAGTGAGAGAGGGAGGTGATGGGTGGCCGGGTAAATCAATCAGAAATTATCCAAAGTTCAGTTTGTCAGGCTGTCACGTCGTGTCGAGGTCACTTGGATTGTATTCGGCAGCTGTGAACAAAGGGCTAAGGTATTACTTCTAGTATGTCTCAGTAAAGTAGATATATTCGATAAAATCACACTATTTAAAGTGTTTTGCCTCCACGTGCTAGACAAATAACAATACGTGTATATAGTTTGTCTTGTCAAGTATATGTAAAGCGTAAAAACTTAAATGCACTACACTGCCAAAAGTATTCAGGTTGCAATCACTTCCATGGCCACAGATGTATAAAAATCAAGCACCACAGCATGCAGACTGTTTCTACAAACATTTGTGAAAGAATGGTCACTCTCAGGAGCTCAGTGAATTCCAGCGTGGTCCATGCTAGGATGCCACCTGTGCAACAAGTTCAGTTCTAACATGACTGCACACCTGTGCACAAAACATGGTCCATAAAGACATGAATGAGAGAGTTTGGGGTGGAAGAACTTGACTGGCCTGCACAGAGCCCCAACCTCAACCCGAGGTTGATAAAACGTGGTATGAATTAGAGCGCAGACTGCGAGCCAGGCGTTCTCGTCCAACATTAGTGTCTCTTTGCAATAGGGAAGTTGATTCAAGTTGTTGTATTCTGGTTATATTCCTATATGAAAGCAAGGTCCCTGTCATTTTGCAGTAAAATCGTAGCCCTGCAGCAGCGAGACTCAGTTTAACATGACTTTGCTCAGATGAGTTAACTGACTAAACTAAAAGCTATTTTCGGAGGCTCTCTTATTCACCACAGCAGGTAGCGCCACGTGGATGTTTGATTAGGCAGATTCTTACGCCCCACAAAGGATTTGTCTCTCCTCCTATGATCAAACCAGGGATATTTCACTTGTTAGGTGAACATGTAAACCACTACATTCTCCTAAAAAAAAAAAAACCTACATTTTACCTCCTAGTTTGCTGGTCAAATTTTTACCAACATTTATGGTTTTCTGTATTTATGAAAACAGTTATTTGTTGTAAAGAGGTTCCCTCTATTTTTATATAAAACAGCAGTTTCTTATAAGTGCAAATTACATCTGTAGATGTTTTTAAAGCTAATAAAAACCATAGACTGTTTACCTGCATGAAGCCAAATCCTGCTCAAACAAGCCTCAGCCTACAAGCAGAAACAAAACAGCTTCTGCTACTAAAAATCCTGTCCCTTAGCTGTATATGAGTAATGCAGCATCTTTAGCTATCTGTTTACAGGGATTAAAATCACCGTGAGCATCCTGCAAAGCTGATGTTGGCACTGAAAGCACTGACGAGCTGCTTGCATGCTGCCATATAGACTTTTTTTTATCAGAAGCTGGACACTGAAGTCTTTGGAAAGGAGATAACAGCTTTGACTACACACACACACACACACACACACACACACACACACACACACACACAATAATCAACGTATTGCTGGTTTTGGTCTTTTTTTAATGACATAAAAGTTCCATCATCTTTATCCTTGAAAAATCTTGCTCACAGGAATAATGTTAGCATTATGATACAGAAGAATTAGGTTTAAGTGCCTGATTTGGTCTCGTCTTGAATGTTATTCTGGCCTAGAAACACAAACAAATGATCAATCTCACATCTATTTAATGTTTTCCTCCATGAAGCCATTTCTCCTGGCAGCACAGTGGGAGGGAGACTCGGTTCAATAATGTGTCTTTCATCGCGAAGCTCTAATCAAGCCCCAAGGTCTCCTTCGGAATCTTGTCGCATTTCGGAACCTCATTTCCATTCCTTGTCCCCGAAGGCAAGGTAAAACAGTCCCGAGGTATATGGGCAAAGTCTCTGTACTTTGTACTGCATGAGTAGCCTTCACCTGCAGCCCGGTCAATTGATATGGAAATGACTGGGAGAGCCAAGTTTCTCTAACTGAAGGGAAATAATGAAGCATACACAGACATAAAAAGCAGACCGGTACACAGAAAAACAAAAGAATGACAGTGATGACTGAAGCAAATCGGGCACTCCGGCTAATCTAATCGTCAGCTTCATTTGCACTTTTCAAAGACAAGGTCACACGAGTCATCAAGATGGGGGCGGAGAAGGACAACAAACAATCCTGCTCATAAGCGACTCGGGGAAAAAAATGTTACATCAAGTTAAGATGAGTGTTAAAAACTCTGCAATTCAAGGCTTGCGAAACTTTGATGTTATCTTGAAAGCATTTGCATCATAATCAAAAATTAAATAGGCTGAAAATTCAGTCACAAAGGGCTGTTGGTACGAACATTCGCCTGTACTCTTGCGGGAACCTATTGAAGTAAGACTAGCATAGCTGGTTTATAGTTTAATTAGGATTCAGTTTTGATGTATTTTAAAGTCTTAAACCCGAGAACGATCAAAGTCCTTCAGAGGATGCATCCCATTGCAATCTCTAATATTGTCGCGCCATAATAATGTCCTTTTCTCACAAAAAGAAGACTGCAGATCTGCCGGCGACTTCTATCTCTGCAATAAGTCAGAATGGGCTATGAAGCTCAGCAGAATGCCAATCAATATCACTTCCCTGTGACTACAGTAATTATCATCACCATCCACAAGAATAATGCCATGTGGTTTGGGCTCTGCAGAAGGTCGAGAGCAGATTGGTGGCACATGATGTTTCCATGGTAGCAGTTTGCGCTCCACCTCGTGCCCATGCATTTAGGCCTTTCTACTTATATTGGAAGTCATTAGCCTCACCAGTGTGGCACTTTTATCAGAAAATTACAAAAAAGGTGACAATATTAGCTGAGGCGGGTTCACTGACGTAGGCGACTGTGACTGAGCAATTACCGTAAAGATCTGTTGATGGGCTGAAATGGCTGGGATTAGACACCTGTGTGACAGTCACTCTGAGCTCCTGAACAAGGCTGTTGGTGCAGTTTTCTGACTGCGAAAACACAGATGTTTATTGGGCCATAAATCACCACTTAATTCACGGTGAAGTTAAACTATATCTAATGGAGCTGGGACACAGCTTAACAGAGGTAATTAAAACTAAAAGTAAGGAGTGGAAGTAAGCCTGCACAACTCACTGTATCATTTTCCTTCAATAAATGCACCATGGCAGGTTAGATTCTCCTAAGATTATGGTACTTTTAAACTGTACAAGAACTCCAGGGATATCAATGTGTTCAGTTAGGAAGTGCACAGTGTTGTGAACCCATTTCAGCAGCTTTGGTGCAAATGAATGTGACAGCAGGTGCACTGGACAGGCAACAAGACAACCCCCAGAAGGGTAATGGTGTTGCAGGCGGTGGCCACAGACCATTGCTCCCTCCTTATTCCTCTTGATTCATCTTTCTCTAGTTCTGCTTATTGCTAGAGTCCTTGTTAATGTTGATAGTCCAGCTCCTCCATGATGGTTTTGTACATGGTAAATGTTAAATGGACTGGGATTTTCTGCTTTCTTACTACAAGTCTCATTTAACTAATCACACAGACATTCATACGCTGCTTTTATCTACATTTAAGCACTTTATATTAAACATTCACACACTCACACTCTGGTGGATACATTAGAGGCGCCTTACCCAAGGATACTTTGACATACGGAGAGGAGGATCTGGAGGATCATTCCATGAGAGTGTGGTGAGTGGGTTACCCTCTGGCCTCTGTATTTATCAGTTGTAGTTCCTACATTTAAAGTCACTACTTTCACCACCACACTCCTGCCTTTCAATCTCTCTCGCTGCCCTCTAACATGCCTTCCCCCTCTCTTCTTCCTTTGTCTTTGGCCAAAAACAGTAGAGTTTCCACTGACACCCTTTAAACCATAGATGGTCGTTGTTAACCCAGACCCCGACACACCTGGTATGGAAATCTCATTCTTCTTTAAAAAACATTTTACCATCCTCAAGTAACCTACCCCATTTACTTGAGTTTGAGACCGGCATTAGGTGTATTGTGGCTTGTGCCCCTCCCTGTGGTTGGGTAATACAGCATTTTAGGCAGTGGTGTCAAATACATGGCCCGGGAGCCAGAGATGGCCTAGCAAATGCTCTAATCCAGTCACAGTGGAAGGTTTTGGAAAATGTAAAGGAGGGCATAAAATTTGAAAATAAAGTTTGACATGACAAAATTCCTGATTTTGCACTGTGTATTTCAGGGGTTTTTGGTTTGTTTGGGGGTTTTTTTATTGGTCAACTGTTTAAATAGTAGGACATTTCCTGTGAATCAACAAAAACCTTTGTTTTATAATTACAGGACAGTCTAGGCAATGAGCAACCAGAAGCTTTTTTTCTTGTAATTCTACTAATTTATTTGTTACAATTTAAGCCCAGAGAATCATGCTGATAGAATAGATCAGCTTTATCAGTTGAAAACTGAGAAACTGCGTTGAAATTGCACTTCTTTTTCTTATATTAGGATATCTCCAGGATTAGATGTGTACTTAACCTCATGTACACTGCATGAGGGGAGTTTCTGGCACACTTCAAATCAAACCGGGCTGTGTAGGTGGCCCACGATACAAAATGAGTTTGACGTCCCTGAGTTTCCGAGCTGCAGTACCACTCCCGCCGCAGGAGGTGTCAGTAGTGAGTAAAGCAGTGCGAAGGTACCGTCAGATAAAAGTAAAGACAAAGAAGAGTAAATACCAACTGTGCAGCGCTTGCAACGGTACCAAGGTTCAAATTTCTACCTTATTTTCTCGCCCTGTCATAGATATTGCATACTTTTAAATGATAAAGTCTTTCATGCCTTTTTAAGCCTGCAGCTAGTGGCTAATGTTAGCTGCTAGCTTCAGCTGCGTAACCAGAAGCAGCGTAGTTGAGCTAAGCTGTTGTGAGTTGGTGTGTGGGGGTGTGGAGCTCTGCCCAGCAGGCTCGATGTACCTTGTTGTTTTATATTCTATGTTACAGGATCGATAGTTTGCTATTTTTAGTCTTGCTTCTGTTACACGGTCTTCTTCTGTGTCTTTTGCGGCTTTCATATTGCCTCTTTTCTCTGCAGATTATTTTCTGACCCAGATAAAAAGCAGCGCAGCAGCAGTAACAAGGCTCTGAAAATGGACACAAGAGCCTTGAAGAATCCCTACCCCGACTATGATGGGAGCCCTGCATCCACACAGGCGTTTTTTGACTTTCAGGGAAAGGTAATGCATTAAAAAGAAGTGTGTGTGTGAGCATGTCTTTCATGTCCACCATGTTTTTTACAATTTTTGTTTTGTTTTTTTTAAACCCTTAGCTCACACCAGAGTTTGCCCAGCGGCTGAGCAGCAAGATCAGCGAGCTGTTAGGTGTCATGGAGAACGGGCTTAGGTCTGCTGATCCCAGAGACTGCACTGCTTACACAGGCTGGGCAGGTGATGACGGCATTACACAGCTGGGATAAATAAGTCGGGTAGCAGGGAAATGTGCGTAACTGTGCACATGCTGTGAGATTATTCTGGCATTTACCCAGTGTGCAGTTTTACTTACGTGAGACCATTTTTTTTTAATGTGGACTCATGAACATTTAATAAACATGAACTACTGATACCTTCTCCTAAAATTTAATGAATCCATTAATAATACACAAGAGTGAGTGCCACGTTGACCCACCATCTTGAATACAGTGATCAAGATGGACCGAGATGTTCCATCTGCTCATGTTTTATGTATGTGGCTGGAGACCGTCCACATGCGTAGTATGCCAGAGGTGGAGAAGGAGGGAAGCCATAGGTGTTTAAGTGCCAAGGAGGCAAATTTTAATTTGTCTGCACCTTCAGACTCAAGATATGAAGCACCATACCTATGTTTTGTCATCTGAGAGGTAGTCCCCTTCACCAAAGAAGTGAAAACGCAAAGGAATTGATGAAATGAAAGTCAGGACTGTTGCAGGTGAATTATTGTCAGCAGCTTAGACATGCAACCCTCCCGTCTCTGGATAGCTGACATGAGCCAGCTAAACAAGAATAACAACAACAGCTCGTTAGAAGCTAATATACCTCCATTCATTTCCTTCTGCGTATCCCATAAAGAGCGCCAGGGAAGCTAGCGTTCATCCCAGCTGCCATAGGTATATCCTGGACAATTCACTAGTCTGTTGCAGGGCTAACACAGAGACAGACAACTATTCACACTCACCTAGGGCCAATTTAGCATAACCTTTAACCTAACCCCACTAACTGCATGTCTTTGGACTGTGGGCAGTCTTGTCTTTTGACCACGCAGGCACAAGGAGAACATGCAAACTCCACACAGAAAGTCCCCGGCCAGATGGTGGATTCAAACCCTGGACCTTCTTGCTGTGAGGCAACAGTGCTAACCACCGCACCATGCTGCCCAAGGCTAACTTTAAGCCAGCTAATGTTAGGCTCGAGTTTCCTAAAAATCACACTTTGCCTCCAATAAACAGTTTGAATATATTCCACAGTATTTTCATAAGAGTTTATTTGCTAAGTGTCCAAGTTCAACAATGTTAGAGCCACTTCAAATAAAGTTCCAGTAATACTTGCCAACAGCAGCTAACAGAGGCTAATAGCGGCAAAAACAGCAGTGCTTGGAAAAAAGCTAACGATATCCTCAACAACTCACCTCAGTATCATTGTCATCAGACAGAAGTAAGTTTCACTGACTCATCGACTCATATTAGAGTTTTATAGCCTCCTTTAGAGTAAATAAAGGTGGACACTTTCAACCGGCATTGACAGCTGAGGTAAACAGTGGATTAACCTACACTCAGTACAAATAAATGGCAGCCAGAGTTGTTTGTCCTATAGCAGCCATGGTAGCTAGGATTATGCCATTAAAATAGGAGGGGTAAGAAAACAGAACTCAATTGACTGAAATCTACTGGCATCTAGTTGTGAGATATTACACACTGTACCTTTAAATTGAGAAACATTTCTGGGGCGTTTCCAAACTTTTCAACACTGTGTCTTAACAGGCATCGCTCTGCTCTATCTGCACCTCCACGATGTGTTCAGGGAGCCCTCATTCCTTCAGAAAGCACTTGAGCACATCAGCCAGAGCCTCAAGAGTCTGACCCGGCGCCATGACGTCACCTTCCTGTGTGGGGATGCAGGGCCGCTGGCCGTGGCTGCTGTCGTCTTCTATCGCCTTCAGAGAGTGCAGGAGAGCGATGAATGCGTCAACAGGTCAGCCTCATATAACTCGTTATAAGTAATGAATTTAGATGTAGATTAAAGTGTACTACGTAACCTCCACTGTGTCTGCAGCAGTTCTCTCCTCTCTTAGAAGGTCTCTCTTTAGGAAGAATGTGTTTTGATGCCAGATTTCTTCTCCTGTTTGCCAGGCCAAAAAAAAAGTCAAATGCGCTACTCTAATTAAGCGTGTCCCCAAAAAGTAGTCTTAAAAAAAATAAAAATACTGCCAGAGGTTTCTTCCTGTTAAAAGGGAGTTTTTCCTTCCCACTGTCGCCAAAGTGCTTGCTCATAGGGTGTCATATGATTGTTGGGTTTTTCTCTGTATGTATTATTGTAGGGTCTACCTTACAATATAAAGCGCCTTGGGGCAACTGTTGTTGTGATTTGGCGCTGTATAAATAAAATTGAATTGAATTGAAAAAGGGTTTGTAATTTATGGAGTTGCTGTGTAACGTCACTCCACTGTTACTGAAACGCTCTCTAACACTAACATTTGCACCGTGGTTTTCCTCACCTCCTGTGAAAGACTTCTCCTTGAGAGAGTCTTCTGTTACAGGTTGGAGGCACATCATCTTCTCCATGATGTTGTGAAACACGTCGAACACCGGTCTGAGCCTGTGAGCAGCAAAAACAAACATTTTGTCCCTGTTAATAATTTAGACCTAAACTGATGGTAAAACTGGATCCAGCCCCCACCCCCCACACCCATAGCCATTAAAATATACAGTTTGTATAGCCTGCATCATTTTGTTGTGTACCAGCATGTTTTCTTCAATATAACTGCACTTAGTATTATTGGGGCTATTACAGCTTTATTAAGTATCAGCAGTATGAATCAAATGCACTCGCATGGAGCCGATTGGACCGGTTTAATTTCCAGCTTAATGGTCTGGATCTAGTTCATTTAACTGCCGGAGCTGGAATTGCATTTATGATATAATTAATTGTACGCGCTTATAGGTCGTCATAAATAGGAGGTCTATTTTAAGATGTGGTTCAGTGGTGCAAAAAAATCTGTCACAAACTTCCTGTGCGTCTCCACCAGGCTGATGCAGTATCACCAGACGGTGGTGAAGGGTTCGGGCGGGCTGCCAGACGAGCTGCTGTACGGGCGGGTGGGCTACCTCTACTCACTGGTCTTCATCAACCAGCAGCTTGGAAAAGACAGGATTCCAGATGGATATATCCAACAGGTGAGTCAGAAACGGAGCGCACTCACTCCAAAGTTTTTTATTTTGTTGTATTTTCTTTGCGAGAGCAAATAGGTAAATTTAATAGGTTAAAACCGTTTTCTCTCATTTATCGCCACTGATTTATGTTTTTGTTTCCTTCCTCAGATCACCCAGGCTGTGCTGGAATCGGGCGAGCTCCTCAGCAGGAAGTTCCGGGTCCAGAACCAGAGCCCCCTGATGTACGAGTGGTACCAGGAGCAGTATGTGGGGGCCGCCCACGGCCTGGCTGGCATCTACTACTTCCTCATGCAGGTAGAACAGGATTCTGGTTTGCATTGCAAGTGGAGTAGTCTTGTGCTTGTGCAGGCCATATGGGAAATAATTTTCTGTGGTTTCACAGCAGTTCGGTGTACTTTGTGGTTGTGTATAATGCACTTTCATTCGAAGGGGATCTATGGCTGCACCAAGAACTCTGAAAGCTGAAGTTATTAAATTTTCAGTTATAAGAATCAAAGAAAACATACAAATCCCTCTCCTCGTTTAAGAAGCCAGCCTGCAAATATTTGTTATGCCATCTAAAAAGTTAATTATGCTAGCTCCAAAGTTAATTTCCAATAAGTGCTCTTATGCAGGAGCTAATCTGTCTGTTGCCAGAGTACCTCGCACTCTACCAGAGTTGCCACCTGTCACCTTTTTTATCCTCCGCTGAACTCGATCTAACCATCCTTCACAGCCGGGCTTTGTCTTCTCGGAGGAGCTCGTGCACAGGCTTGTGAAACCCAGCGTCGACTACGTCTGCCGTCTCAAGTTCCCCTCGGGAAACTACCCTCCCTGCATCGGGGACGATCGAGACCTGCTGGTGCACTGGTGCCACGGCTCTCCGGGGGTCGTGTACATGCTCCTGCAGGCCTACAAGGTAAAGACTGAGAGCTTGAAAATGTGATTACTCATTTCCAGAATGACACTCGGAGTCTGTTCAGTCTGTTTGAGTACCAGGTCCTACATGGACAGATTGGCTCCACTAATCTGAAAGCCAGAAATTGCATTTAGTTACTGATAAAACTCACGTGAACAGAGTTAAGCAGAAAAGTCAGCAGTTAGCTAAACGTAATGCATAAAAGTGCAGCTGTATGGATGTGTTAGCTATCAGTATGAGTTTGAAGATTAAACTGTTAATATTTTTATTAACTGCCATAAAAATAAAATAGTTAAACATTTAAAATGCACAACTGTGCAAAAGTCCCGAGCCACCTCTCATCCCTTTATATTTTGCTCCTTGTCAGCACCTATTTCCAGATTTCCTAGCAACATATAAAGAAATGATGGGTGGCTCAAGACTTTTATGCACTATTTTGGTTGATGAACTGGATAAGCAGTTTAAACCGGTCACTAAACATTGTGGGCAGCTGTTAACTGGAACAGTCACTAAAGGGTTGAAATTGTAAGTTGTTACTTATGGATGGTTATAAACAGTTAGCTAACCCTAACTGACAAATCAAAGGGGTTCTGTGGATGATAAAAGTTAAAACTGTCTGAGAAACAGAGGGATCGTCGAAAGAGTCATAGTGCCATCTTGTGGTGAAGTTGAGTCATGTTTTAATCTCATAAAGTTCTCCTTTTTCTGTCTAAATCGGAAAATATTGCCAATGAATGACCTTTTAAAGGACAAACAAACACATTATTATTTATACAGTAGCACTGAGGTTCTCTGTTTAACCTGAAGTTTCTTTTTATTCAGATCTCACAGAACTCATGATCTGCTTTGGAAGCCAGATCCAACACAGGACGTTTCAGATTATTCTAACCCACGCTTGTCACAGTTAAGATGATGACATGTCCTTCATTCCAGGCTTTCAGAGTTCCTCAGTACCTGGGCGACGCTCTGCAGTGCGGGGAGGTGGTGTGGTGGTACGGCCTGCTGAAAAAGGGCTACGGTCTGTGCCACGGTGCGGCCGGTAACGCCTACACCTTTTTGGCCCTGTACCGGCATACGCAGGATCCAAAGCACCTGTACAGAGCCTGCATGGTGAGAGGACATAAAAGCTTTTTAATAATGTAATCACTCCCGGGCTGCAGCGGCCATTCTACTGATCAAATAACTGCAAATATTAATTGCGTCGCACCAGCAGTGCATCCATCATAATTAGTGTCCAAAGGCTTGATTAATGCCTCCACTGTCTGACGCGGTAGAGTTATGACTTAGGGCTCCCTGATAAGAGCGGGACGTTTTTTATCCCTGAAATTTTAATATGTTTGTAGAAAGCCACGAGAAATGGGCGAAGTCGTTTTATAATTCCGTTTTTGAGTCTCTGTCGCGTCCTCCCTCGACTCTCAACGACTTTGATGTGAGACGCAAAAGTCATATTGAACTTCAGTTCAAAGCGCAACCAATCAGAGCGCAGTTGGTCACTCGCCAGCCCTGAAATTGAAAATTATTCCAGAAACGATGGGCATATGAGAGGCAGGGCCTTTTATGTTTATTGACAGCAGGTCGGTCGCTGTCTGTGCGAGTTGGCGTCAAAGCGTGGCTCGCTAGCCGGTAGCAAGCTGGTTTTGGATGCGCTCCAGATGGCGAGAGTCCCACGTGTGCTTTCATTAATATGAATCTATTCATAGATGAAAATAGACTCTTCAGATGTGTCGCCCGGCCTCCGGCACATCCTCCAAGCGCAACATTGTGGTCGTAATCCGATACCTCGACAGATGCTCGGATTTCACGGAGAAGAGCCCAATTTTTAGGACTTGTTGACATTTGCTCGCTGTTCTCTGGAGACGGATCAGCGGTCCACTGTTGTTATTGTTGTAACACTACTTTCTCTTTTGCTGCAGTTTGCCGACTGGTGTATGAACTACGGCAAACATGGATGTCGGACACCAGACACTCCCTTCTCTCTCTTTGAAGGTAATGCACGATGGCAGATCCAACCTCCCAAAAAACATCCTGTTATGCACAAAGGGCCTTTTTTTGGTTTTTGTTAGATGTGTCACAGATTACAAGGTAAACTAAGCATTACATTTTCAGTGATGTCATTTTTCTGAGTCTGGTACACCGTTAGATATTTAAGACTTGCTGTTGCCAGGTTGCAGGCATGGCTTACATTGTAGCAACGATTACAAGTGCATATAAATGAGTCATGCTGTGAGATTACAGGAGGAGTGGAGTGGAAATTGAATAAGATGATTTTGAAAGGAGGTTCTGTGGATTGAAATACGAAGATTGCAGAACTTGTAATCACAGCCAGTTGCCTCACACATGTCCCTCACACATACAAGCACAATATACTGCCAGAAGTATTCACTCGTCTGCCTTCACACACATACATGAACTTGAGTGACATCCCATTCTGAACCCATAGGGTTTAATATGATGTCAGATCACCCTTTTGCAGCTATAACAGTTTCAACTCTTCCTGGAAGTCTTTCCACAGGTTTAAGCGTGTTTATGGGAATTTCTGACCGTTCTTCCAGAAGCACATTTGTGTGGTCAAACACTGACGTTGGATGAGAAGGCCTGGCTCACAGTCTCCACTCTAATTCATCCCAAAGGTGTTCTGTCGGGTTGAGGTCAGGACTCTGTGCAGGCCAGTCACGTTCTTCCACACCAAATGCGCACATCCATGTCTTTATGGACCTTGCTTTGTGCACTGGTGTGCAGTCATGTTGGAACAGGAAGAGGCCATCCCCAAACTGTTCCCACAAAGTTTGAAGCATGAAATGGTCAAAATGTCTTTGTAGTCTGAAGCACTAAGATTTACTTTTATGGGAACCGAGGGGCCGAGCCCAACTCCTGAAAAACAAGCTCACACCATGATCCCCACTCCACCAAACTTTACACTTGGCACAATGCAGTCCAACGACTACCATTCCCCTGGCAACCACCAACCAAGATTGGATGGAGAAGTGTGATTCGTCACTCCAGAGAACACGTCTCGTCGTGGAAACCAAATCCATAAAGCTCTCTCCGCACTGTTCTTGAACTAATCTGAAGGCCACATGAAGTTTGGAGGTCTGTAGCAACTGACTGTGCAACAAGTTGGTGACGCCTGCGCACTATGCGCTTCAGCGTCCGCTGACCCCACTCTGCATCTACCACTTCATGCCATCATTCCTGATCGCTTCCGCTATAATCCCACTAACAGTTGACTGTGGAATATTTAGTAGTGAGGAAATTTCACGACTGGACTTGTTGCACACATTGCGTCTTATCACAGTACAACACTGGAACTCACTGAGCTGCTAGATGCAGTCTGCAGGCCTAGGTGTTTGATTTTATACACCTGCTGCCATGGAAATTATTGGAACACCTGATTTTGGATGGGTGAGTGAATACTTTTTGCAGTGCAGTGTTAAAGTAGCCAGGGTTGCAGGTATAAAACAAAAGGGTACAAATATCAGCTTTCTAATAATTAAATCAACCAAACTGATTCTCCTGTGACTAAGTAAATGTGCAAAACTGATAAGCTGCCTTACCAAAGTCAGTTTTTAGTGATAGTGGATGTATCCACTGTAATATCAAGTTATGAGATAGTGCTATAACTATATATATATATATATATATATATATATATATATATACACACATATATATATATGTGTGTGTGTGTGTGTG
>VVHJ01063003.1:7823-22522 GCA_015107715.1 Tylochromis polylepis | reverse complement strand
CTTGGTGACAGTGGGACAGAAAAACTCTTGTTGAACAGGAAGAAACCTTAGACAGAACCAGGCTCAGGGAGGGGCAGCCATCTGCCGCGACCATTTTGTTTGTTTGTTTGTTTGTTTAACCTTTATTTAACCAGGAAGATCCCATTGTGATTAAAAACCTCTTTTTCAAGGGAGACCTGACCAAGATAGGCAGCAGCAAGTATCTCACCGTTACAAAAAATACACAATTAAACACAGGCAACAACAACAACACACACACACACGCAAAAATTAATAAATTAAAAAAATCAAATTCAATAAAATTCAACTAGAATTCAATTAAAATGACAAGCAATCTAATTGAAACAGTTGCATGTTATGGAATTGGCCTCAAGGATTCTTAGTTTTGATTTAAAAGCACTTAATGAAATGAATTCTGTCATTTTCCAGTCGTTCTGCAGCTCGTTCCAAGCCAAGGGTGCTAAATGGACAAAAGCTCTTTTGCCAAGTTCATTTCGGGGAAATGGAACAGAAAGCAACAAGTAACCTTGTAGATGAAGAGAATAACAACCAGCATGTTTCACGTTTCATTTCGGGATGAAGGGAAAGAGTTTTTGACAACTTTTCTACACCGGTTGTTTTCAAAAAAGATTGTAAACATTTCAACTATGAGATTACTCATTCACAAAGAAAATTATCCTCGACTTGAAAAAAAAAAACATTAGAAGGAAATGTGAAAACTACAAAGTCTGTAATCACAAATAAAAACAACCAAAAAAGCAACAGTGCAATATTAATAGTAAAAATATACATGTATATGAGATCTATACCTTTAGTCCATAAAATAAAAGAAATATATTAATTAAAACTAAAGACAGACCAGTATAAATGATCATTTAAAACCAATAAAAGAAGTAGAATTAAAAGTATAAAGTTCATAAAACAAAAAGGAATAAATAACTAAACCAAAAATACTTTTTTAAAAAATACTTTAAAATACTCATATCAGCCACCTGCTGAAAACACCCTTGACGGGTAGGTCATGAAGGGGATGTCCAGTATGTTCAGCAGTTTGTACAACATCCTGCTCTTAATAACTACCTCTAGGTGTTTCAGGGTAGTCCCCAGCACAGACTCAGCCTGTAATCAGCTTGTTCAGCTTTCCAGTGTCACTGGCTCTGATGCTGCTACCCCAAAAGAAAATTACAAAGAACATTGCAGTAGCAGTAACAGACAACAGCGTTTTACTGAATTCATTAAATGACCCAGAAAGCCTCAGTGTTGCATTTCCAGTTCGGTCTATTATTGATGTGAATACCCAGGTTTTTGTAGCTCTTCTCCCACAGTGGAAATGGTGTTCAACTTAGGTTTGTCCTTTTTGTTTTGTTTTAAACACTCCAAATGTTGGAGCACTCCTAATGTGATTCAGAAGGTCGTTTCAGCAGCGAATCAGAAAAGATAAAAGCCACATCACCAGTATTGATTAAGACTCGGTAAATAACCCATGAGGGCTCTGCAGGTTCATAGCTTACTAGCTTGTCAGATAGCTATTGAGGTTGCAAACATTGCATCACCTTAAAAAAGCACTAACATTTAAAAATCACTTCTAAAACTAATTGGAAGCCAGTGAAGTAACAGGAGCACTACTAGTGTCCATCAAGCCAATGGTGTTCAAACCAGCGTCCAGGCACTGAAAGTAGGTTTGAACAAGTAATAAAAGGTCTTATTTTAGTGTGCTGGAGATATTAAAAAAATACCAATGTGTATCAGTTTTCTCCTTATTTGGGATGATGGTATCTTTTTAGTCTCTCTAGTGTACTAAAATAAGGCCCCAAACCTCCCATTAGTGCCTGGACCTGGATTAACAGGATCAACATTGATTTCAAGATGCAATAGTGGCCAGAATAAGCATAAACATAAAGTGCTAACACAGAAAAAAACATTTGGGTGGATACAGTTACATGCAGATAAAAGCCATAGGACCTCCAGTAGATTATTCAGCTCTCAAGCTTTGCATTTTTTCAGTGTTATCTACAGGCATGTTAAAGTCACCAAAAATCAGCATGGAATCAAAATCTGAG
Organism: Tylochromis polylepis; assembly: GCA_015107715.1. NCBI lineage: Eukaryota > Metazoa > Chordata > Actinopteri > Cichliformes > Cichlidae > Tylochromis > Tylochromis polylepis. The sequence continues at coordinate 20,462 of VVHJ01063003.1, read as the reverse complement.
GAAGTCTGGGAACCTAAATCATTAAATAATGGAGGAGCATAGCCTTTAGGAGAACAAGTCTAGTGCATTTTTAGATTTATTTCCTCTCTGCCTTCAGAAACAGCAAGATGCTGAAAAAATTCGGGATGCAGCTTGGGACCTGAAGCTGCTGAAGCTGTCCAGAGAAGCAGAGAAGGAGGACCTGAGAGCAGCCGAGCTGAGGAGAGAGCGGAGAATTCAGATGGACTGCTACAACATGCAGCTGGCCCGAGAACAGCTGGCACAGTAAGCACTGCACACATATTCATACACTCACTGATTAGACACTAGTCAGCAAATGTGTTTTAGGCTTAGGTGATAAAATATGGAAATATAGATTTCAGATTTTATAAACATTTTGGCGGACTAGCTACTTACTGTGTTTAAATTTCTGTTTCTGCCCCAGGCAAGAGTACCTGAATAAGACACTGTACACCAACAAACCCACCAAGGACTACTTTTATCAATTCAACACCAGTTCCCGCTGACTGCCAGTGATCTGACATTAGCTTGTCCTCCTGTGGCATTGGGCTAAATAAACCTGGTTAATCAATGAATCAGTGTGAATTGGATCAACATTAATCATAACTTAAGTGACAGAGATTTCTTCCCGATTAACACGGTTATTTCTGATTACTGACAAAAAATGGGACCCTCTATTGGTACAGATTGTTCCACGTACTTTATTTTTCAGTCATATATCCAGTTACAGTGGTAGCTTCATAATGCAGTTACAATATTGGCCCCAAAAGTGGTACAAGACCCACAGCTCCAGTCATCCACCCATGACTAATACAGGCATCATCATATTGTGCTAATACTGCACCCCACACTCTGCAAAGAGGCATATCATCCCCAACAGCGGCACACACTCCCTGGCCTCCCTTGCCCCTTCTGTTTCGTCTCACTTCCACTAAAAATTTCTGTTTTTGAGTCCTAGAGAAGCTTCTCTACACAAACCAATTCATTTTCAGTCGATTTTTCTTCTTTAGCTATATAAAAAAGAAAGAAAAAACAACCACAGTGAGAAAGCAAAGGCCAGCATCCCCAGGTTTCCCCTACAAAACATGAAAAGCAAAGAGTGAGCGGCAGTTGAGTGAGTATCTGTGTGTGTACACTCATTCCTCATTCAGAGCTAACATTTGCCCCCAAACACTGACAAACACAGTTGTTTAGCAGCAGATAGTTGAGTTAGAATATTGGCATATCTTGCATTATTCATTGCTCCTGTATGAAAATAGATTTTTTTTAAAAGCTTTATTTGTCCTGAGTGTGTCTGTTTAACCAACAACAGGGAGCTTACACATACCTCCTTCAGTGCCACTAGCCTCTTTAGACATCTCATATACTACCTCAGAGACTGTCAGTTGATATTAGGCCAGTGGCGAGCTTTTGTTTGAGAAGGGAGAGTATTGCGTTTAAGAGTTCCCTGTGGCTCACTGCATTTCTGCCCTGCACAACTTCATCAGACAAAAACTCCACAGATATTCACTGCACTGCATTGCTGGATGATTAAGGGAATGGGTGCAATCCTAGCTTAAATTGTAATGTAACTACTTTCACTAAGTGACACTAAATTGACTTTTTTTTTTCCATTTTCAAATTTCGATATGTTTGCAAAAACATCTACATAACAATGTGATTTTTTTTCCTTTTTTTATTTTTTTCTCCTTTATTCAACTATGAAGTATGTTTTTGCTACACCCAAATCTCACTGCGATCGTTTGTCAGTAACAGAAAAGTCTGAATTCATAGCAATAGTACAGAGAAGGAAAAAAACTACAATTTGCAACATTTTAAAATTAAGTGAAGTGGCTTTAAACCTGCACATTTTTCACATTTTCATATCAAACATGGTTCTGTAAGGGTTGTATTTACATTCAGAGGGAAAACAAATGGTCCCGGCTCTTCCTGTGACTTTACTCTCCTTTGACCTTTTTAGCTCAGATTATTTTCAGAAGCAAGTAAATACAGTGTCTGCCTAACCCTGAAAGGAATACATTCTCTGTTTGATATAAACAACTATTTTTTTTTAACCTTTATCATATATCAAATGGCAGCCTTTACAACTGTCAACAATATCAGCTTGCATTGAGGAAGGTTTGAAAATAAAACTTGAGAGAGTGTTTGCCCACTAGACGCCACCCTCTAATCTGAAATATACATAAATACTGCGCCTCAATTTGTTTAGTATGAGATGAACCGGTATGAAAGGTTGTTAGTTAGAGACAATGTTTTAATACAGCGTAGAAAGAGACAAAGACAGCGATACAGAAAACTACACATAGGTCTCGACACACAAAAAAATTACAACATCGTTTTCAAAAATGACATTACACTTCTGGTGGGAAGGCGAGAGAGTAATGACATCAATCTGGTGCTTTATGCAGACCCAGCAGGCACAGGAACTTATAAGGATCATGTACGTATCTATAATACTGTATTATGGCTAAATAGATAAGTGTAGATGCAGCTATATACACCAGATGCTACTCAGCATTTTCACAGCAAATTCCACTTAATGCATCCAAATAGTAAGAAACTTGGCTTCACTTGATTTGACTGAAAACATGTTGAGCTATGAAATGTGTCGTAGCCTTTTATATAAATAGTGTAGAAAACAATATGAAAAAATGATTAAGTAACAAAAATGACACAACAACAAGAGCAACACACAAAAAAATGATGTTTGGTATTCAAACACACTTGTAAAAAAAAAATGTCACTGGCAAGTACAATCGGAGACATCAAATGGCAATTAGACATACAAAATCATGTGGGAAGTACATCAGACATAATTCATATCTAAGATTCAAGATTTTTTTTTTTTTTACAGCAGCATTAGCTGTCTGGTTCCCTACACTGGGTTCTACCATCATCCTTCACTTTTAATGCACTACTCTGCATCTTTACATGACCATACCTACACCCCCTGATATTTCTAACTGTACAACATTCTGTCTTTATGCTTCTGCGCTGTTGTTTGCTGAGAGAAAGAAAGAGAAGGGAGAGAAATGAATGTTAGTCATTTTCAGTAGTTGTAAACTGCACAGGAAAATGAGGGGAGGTCAAAGGGCATGTTCATGTCAGTCAGGCTTATATCACTATCGCTGTCCACTACTTTGGACACTCCTTTGGTCAACATAGTCTAGTCAATCAGATGACTGCCAGGGACATCTGAATATGATTGTTTATTAGTCGTCGAAGTACAGATCAGCAAGTCAGTAGGGAACAGGAGCATATGGGCACATACGTGTTGACATATTTTGGTCTGATGGTCCCCGGTGGATGTGTGGGGGTTAATCGAGGATGGTGACTGAGTTGGGCACGCCATTGGTGGCGGGAGAGAAGGTAGTGGGGTTCAGCGGGGAGTTATCTGGCAGGCCGTGGAAACCTTCTGGACCACCACTGGGACGGCTGATCTGACTAGCCAGAGACTCATCCATGTTGAGCTCTGTGGTCATTGCACTGCTGCCATTGAAGTCAAGGTTGTCTTCGCTGCACAGCCTGCTCTTCTCACACAGGGACGGCTGGCTGGCTGTTCGCTTCTCCTCAAGATCACTGCAGCATGAAGAACAGAAGAGGTCAAAAGCAAGAAATGTTAACACGATGCATATGAAACATGCAGTGCTACATGCCAAATGTTGAATATTATGTACTAATCTTTTAAGTAATTTTTTAAAAATAGTTCCAGGTTATAAATTGTGACCATTTGCTTTTCAGGGTCTCACATTACAGTAAGGTGAATATTATTGGATTTTGGACTGTTGATTGAACATGATGCAACCTGCAATCTTTAATCAAGAACATTATCACCATATGAAGCAATAAACAAATATATGACATTAAAATTAGTCTAAATGTTTATGGGAAGGCAGAAGGTAAATGAGGCATTGGTAGAGGTAAAAATTAAGTGGGTTAAGGATGTTAAATCATATCACAGCATACCTTTCTAGAGATCTGCATAACAGGGGCAGGCATTAGGGAGGAGAGTGACAATGAAAGGAACAGAGAGGGTTAGGAAAACCAAGCAGTGCTGAGGGAATCAGGGCTGTGTTAGAAATCAATGTGTAGAAACGTAACAAAGCATTCAGATGACACACCTGTACTCTCCGAAAGTTTCATCCTTCATGGGCCGAGCTTCCGAGTCCATCGGGCCCTCCTCTTTATCTTTCACTAAGAATGTGACAGATTGTTGGATTTCATTATCAGTCAGATCTTAATCTTGTTTCTATCTAAAGCCACTGTAAGTCTCAGATCTCAACAGTGGAGTTCTATTAAAAAGCAAGATAACATCAAGGATGCTTAGGTGGAGCAAAAACAGCTGGACTATCTGTCGATAGTATCGGTTTATCTGTATTATAGTTTTACTTTAAGTTCTCACTGACTTTCTAACAATATAACAGCCAACTAGAATGGCGGTAGGTATCATCAGATTTATTATTTGGTTTGTCTTTTTCTTCTCTCTCATGTGAAAATTGCTAAAAGTCTGTTTTTCTCAGTCAGACATGGACCATTATTTTACTTTTTTTTGTCTTTTTCAGAAAGAGCCAAAGCCTCTTCCTTACTATCACAGCAAGGAAGTGTAAGCTTAGAGGTCTGTCTCACGTTTGACATGCAAGCTGCATGGGAGAAAGCAGGTTGAGTGAAACGGGACAGTTATTTACAGTTGGAACCACTGTTCAGATCAGAAAGTTAATCAAACTATTTGGGATGGATTTAAAAGAACACGCAGTATTCTCCCCAGTCAATATAATATATTTACTGTGGTGCAGTAAGCCAGTAAGTGTTTCACTTCTTTTTCTATGGCAGCGTCGGACAGCTTTATGGCTCCAGACTGGCCAGTGTTACCCACACAAAGCTTGTGTGGACTTTTAAGGAGTAAAAAGGGAGAATATCTGCTTGTCAAGCTTCAGTTTAATATCTCTCCTAATATTAAACACTTATCAGGGTAGGTCACACTGACCTGAGTACTTTCCCCCTTTACTCCTCTTAATGAAGCAGAGGATGAGCAGGATCAGCAACAACAGCCCAATGGCGCTCACAACGCCAATGAACCAGCCCTGTGTTGCAAAGCTTGGCTGCATCTCTGTTACTCCTTAAGAGAGGAAAGAAGAAGGTGGTAGAAAAAGGAGTTAGTTTTTTTTTTGTAACAGGAAGCAGGATTGAAATACACAGCAAATGGAAAGTATGTAACAGATAGGGAAACCAAGATAAAAGAAGGAGTAGAATCTAGAGCAAAGGAGACAGATCATTATGCATTCTGACAGGCTGGCATTTCACCAGGGAACCAAAGAATACAGCAAAATACAGCAAACAAACACAAGTAATGGATCATTTCATATGGCTAACCAAGCTCTCTTTTCACAAAAGTCTTTGAAAGCACTTCACAGGCAGAGAAAGAACTGCAAGACACTCTCTGTAGGATCAGGCTTTATATTTTTAGCTGCGGGAAGCCCAGAAGAGAGAGCAGTGAGGATAAAAGGAAAGAGGATGAATGAAGGCCCATAGTACCTGTTCCTTCTGTCTCGATCTCAGTCTTGAAGAAGGTTTCATTGTTGTAGATAAAGTGGAAAAAATAATGGGAGCCAGGAGTCAAGCCCTGGAGCTGGTAGAAAGACTGAGAGGAGTTCACCTTCTCCGTCTTCTTCCATTTACTGCCATCTGCAGAAGCACAACATGAAACCTGTGTCTTTTTCTTTTCTTGTTCAGGATTGTGTAGCTACTCCCGCAAGGTAATAATCCTTTTAAAAGGCTGAATGCAAAGACGCATAACTTATGTACAGATTAGTGTGAATATTATACCATTCTTGTTGCAGTAGTGGATCTGGAAGCCAATATTCCTGCGTCTCTTTTCAGGTACCCAGCTAAAGTTAACTGCGTTTTCCCCCACAGACAGGCTGATGTTGATAGGAGCTACTGTAATGTATTCAGACGAGTGTGAATCAAATTTCAGTTTAATTTAATAGCTTTTACATATTAAAAGAGTGAATTGGCTTTATACCTCCATCCAGCATAGTGGCACCCTTCATTGTGATAGGCACCCCATCCCCAGCAGCAGTGCGCCCCCTAAGGTAGAAACGGTAGGAGCTGTTATGGTCCAGATTCTTCAGGGTGATGTGGGTGACTGTGGGGTCATCTATTGTCTCCACCTGCATGGGGCTGTCATCACTCTCTGTAACTGACCACAGCAGTGCCAAAAATCCATTTAATCACTTTTTGGTCGTCAACGCATATATGGATAAAGTATTGTTCATGGTGACAAGTAACTGACTGATGAGCTCATTAGGATGCTTTGCTTTTGACATTTTTTTAGCACTATTGATTTCACTGGAGATGTATTACTCGTTTTTTCCAATGTCTGATTGCAGCATAGAAGAACTTACAACTTGAAGGATTTTACTTAATGTTCACTTTGCTGGCAAGGTTGTAATAGACACATGCTCACTCTGTTGGTACTGCAGTAGATATCCAATAAGCACTCCATTGGGCCGGCCAGGAGGTGTCCAGTGGAGGGTCATTTCTGTCTCTGATGGGCTGTCTAGGGTCAGGGTCAAGGGAGGACCAGGGACTAGCAGAAATACAAAAAAGCCATGATGATAATGCACTTAGTAATATCTATTATCACATCACTCTATCATCACCCCTGGAAATCAGTCTCATTTCATTTGTTTTATACCTATAGTTCTCCCGCTCCCTTTTCCATGCTTCTAGACTCTTACTTTTATTATCTGCAATAAAACATCTTTAATCACTTTGTCATCACTTCTCCCTTTTCTAGCCTTATGACCAATTCTTCTTCCACCCACTTTTTCCATTTATTCTCACCTCCCTCTGGAGTCTCGAAGGGCACCGCCTCAGAGAAGGGTCCCTCTCCCTTTTTGTTGTATACAGTCACCGCAAGGGAGTAATTGGAGAACGGCCTCAGATCACTGATCACCTTCCTGTGCTCATTGGGCTCCGTTTCCACCACAACAGTGCTTTCTAACTCTCGTGCCCTTCGGCCTCGGTGGTGGCTCCTAGACCTTCTCCTGGTGTAGTGGATCTGACAAAAGAGGAAATAACGAATAAAGATTTTTAAAAATTATATTTGAAAAGTTAGTTTATCTCAATTGCCCAGGCACATTTCTTTGAACAGTTTTGAAGTTACTGACTCTGAAGATGAATGTCCCAAAACAGCTCAAAATCTTTTCCTGCAGTATCCTGCATGGTTTCACAGTGAAGGTCTGCTTTACCAGACTGTTGTTTTTCTGATGATAACTGAGCTACTGTTAACTACAGTAAACAGAAAAAATGCTGAAAATGTACACAGCAATGCAAAGAACAAAAAGCATACATTATCAGTAAACAAAACATCAGGAGCATATCATAGTCATTCCTGTCCGTTTGGCAGGATAACAAACTGTAAACATCTTCTGTTCCTTCTTGTTCTTTCAGGCTGCTACTGTTACGAGTCACCACAGTGATTCATCTCCCTTTATCTCACCGTATCCCTACTACCCTCTTCATGTCCTCCTTCACCTCATCCTCTATGGTCTTCCTCTTTTTTTCCTGCCTGGCAGCTTTATTCAATAAATCCACTCCTTTCTCTGCACACATCCTCACTCAGCCTTTCCTCTCTAACTTTATCTCCAAACCTGAGCCGTTGCTCTGATATTCTCATTTCTAACCCTGTACATCCTGATCGCTCCCTTACCAAACTCTTTTCATTAGAAGCACAGTTTCCAAATCATCCATCGTAGCAGGTCTCACTACCATCTTGTAAACCTTCCCTTTCACTCTTGCTGCTATGCTTGTGTCACAAATTACCCTGACACTCTTCTCCACCAACTCCACCCTGCCTGCACTCTCTTCTTCCCTCTCTTGTGCTCTGCCCGTTGCGCTGGATGGTTGGCCGCAGGTATTAAACTTCTTCTCCTTGCTTCACCGCCACACATCCTTATTCCTCTCTAACATTGTTGCACTCAATTTTAAAAAAAATATTATCCAGTACTCATACTCATGGCTTACACCCACAGATGTGGACATTTATGTGGAGTATTGGATGATTTATATGCCAACATATTTTGGAGGCTAAAACTATCTGGATGATAGAAATGTGACCTATCTGGAACACAAAGACATATCCAACACAACCAATTAAATCTCAAAATGCACACAGCTGGGATGAGACATTTGTTTAAATTTTCTAAAACATTTGAAAGTCCTAACAAAGAAAACAAAGTGCTCTTCATGATGCTCTTCATCTTTTCGACGGGTTTAGCTGTCAGTCATTAACTGAGCCCAGGCAAATGAGGAAAACTAACATTTATTGCATTTAATTACATTTATATTATGGCTCTACTGATGTTCCCATTTGGTTCTCTAAGACATTAAAAGGAGGGGTGGAGTGTTTACTAGAACATGCATTATAAAAGACCAAAATAAAATAAAAGTTAAGTTAAGGAGTATTTCTAGAGTGTGAGACACATTTTGAGGGGGAGAAAGGGCTTTACAACCTTGAAACTACAAAGTACCCTGACGCTGCTAAGCTACGATCTGTCTGCCTCCACTTTCAAACCACTCATGTATTATTCATGCATACATCAGGCCAAACAACAGATGAGATACAGGGGCAGTACCTTGTATCCCAGCAGGTGTCCTCTGACCGTCTCTTTGTCTATAGGTGCCCAGGTCACTTTGATTGTAGTGCTGTTTATTATTTCAACACCCACATTCATTGGGGCCTCTAAAGGAACTGAGGGACAATGACAGACAGGAAGGAGATGGGTTAGAATGCCAAGTAGAAGTAATCCCAGGAAAAGAAAAGTGTGCTGCTGAAAAAGTAACAGTTTTTTAAAAATATAGTACCATCTTCTCCCGAGTAGCCTATGACTGGGTCTGGCTCAGGTCCCCTCCCTATTTCATTGAAAGCCTGAACTTTAATCTCATACGCAGAGAAGTTCCCAACATTGTCAACACGGAATGGTGGCTCCGTTACATTTTTCTCATGCCAGTCGGGCCCACCTCCCACTGCTCGCCTCCACTGCACACAGTACTTGAAGTCAGGTCCGTGGACCTTGCGTTTTTCCATTTTCTGTAAAGATGGGAGCAGCAGCCAGTAAGACCCTTTCTCAAAGATTATCAGTAACCGCTTTGACAAATGGTGCATTCAGGTAATAGATATACCTCCCAGGTGATGACCAGAGTGTTCGGATCAATGGACTCACTCCTGACATCTTCAGGGTTATTATCTGGAGCTGGGATTAGCAAACAAGATGGTTTAGTGATGTTTGGTATTTACTGTGACAGTTCATAAACATATCACCACAAATCACTGGCTTTTACCTTCAGCAGGTGTGTTGTGTATTCCAGATGGTTTGCTGGGGTTGCTCTTGCCCACGTCATTGATGGCGATGACCCGGAAACGGTAGGACATGTAGGGCCACAGGGGGAGAACGGCACGTTCTTTGTCTCCGCTAACTCTCTTCAGCTCTTCCCAGCCCTTCTCTTTTGAACCTTGGTCCTCAAACTCTACCACATACTCTGCGACAAAAGTCAAGGAATGATCGAGAAAGGACGTTACCCCAAGGAAGTAATGGAAACATAACTAAACACTCAACACTCATAAAACTGCATTTGTGTCTGTCTTTGTCCTGTCTTTCTCGACTCACACCCAACCGGCCACGGCAGATGGCTGCCCCTCCCTGAGCCTGGTTCTGCCAGAGGTTTCTTCCTGCTAAAAGGGGAGTTTTTCCTCCCCACTGTCGCCAAGGAGCTTGCTCATAGGGTGTCACCTGATTGTTGGGGTTTTCTCTGTTTTCTCTCTATTATTGTAGAGAGGCACTTACAATATAAGTGCCTTGAGGCAACTGTTGTTGTGATTTGGCGCTACATAAATAAAACTGAATTGAATTGGATTGAATTGAATTTATTGTATAGCTATAAGAACCAGTATTTATAGAGAGCTTTTCTACTCAATTTGAGCACTCAAACTGTGTGTGTGTCTGTCTTCTTGTGTTTTTTTATTGTTGTGGAGACATTAATCTGTTTACACAGTCACAGGCAGTCATGTTATGTGTCCTGCTTCCTGCAAAAGGATGCCACTTTTGCCTACATCAAACAGTGTGTTTCTAGCAGTAAGAACATATCTAATGTGGCAGATCTCCTGCTGTGTGCTTCATGTGAGAAAAAGCAAGTGTGGACAATGTCCTGACCTAATTCTTCCATTTTTCCTATTTCTATGTCTAATCCAATACTCTTTCTGAAGTAGCAGAAATACAGCTGTGTCTGTGCATGTGTGTGCGTGTGTGTGTATATATATATATATATATATATATATATATGTGTGTGTGTGTGTGTGTGTGTTGTGGGGTTTTTTGCAGGCAATATGAGGATGTGTCCTCCTTGTGGTTCCAGAGATAGGCTTAATATTTACTTTTTAAGGTTAGGTGAAGTATAAGGTTTTGTACATGTACGTGCTTAAAAGTGTGCAACTATACGTGTTTGTACTACACCTGTCACTGGGCCGTTGTGGTCATCTCCAGGAGTCCAGCTGAGGGTGACTTTACGATTCTTAGGATCAGAGATCTGTAGGAGGATAGGAGGATCTGGACGATCTGATAGGGGACAACAATATTATTATTATTATTATTATTATTAGCATGACTACCTATGCACTACATGCACAATAAAGGTTTTTAAAGGAGTTTGTTTTTTGGGGGGGTTATAACTACAGAATGATTTTTTAGGCCTGTTGTTTACAGGGTTTGGACATTTGTTGGTTTGTGGTCATATGTGGTCAGTGGTCTTACCCCATAAGGTGAGGGTACCCCTGGCTTCTGCTACATCCAGTTTTGTGATGATCTCACAGGTGTATACTCCCTCATCATCTGGCTGCACATTAGCTATTATGAGATCTGGTCCTTCCATTGTATACCTGAGGAAATACAGTCATCATCATCATGAATTACAATTTATTAACATCATCCTTCCCCTCTACCTCTATTCCCCAACCCCAATAAACAAAATGCTCACAAGCATAATCATCCTTTCATGATTTCCAAAATTATCCTCTTTATTTTCAGATCTCTTTTATATAAAAATGTCTCACTTTTCATCACTGTTGGAATCAGCCAGCTTCTGGTTGTTCTTTCTCCACTGAATGAAAGGAGAGTCGAGTCTGGGGTCAACGAGGCCCAGGCAGGTGAAAATGGCTGTCTCTCCAGGCTGAACCTTCAGCGCCTGTGGGGGTGACAGTATCACTGTCCTATCTGCAGGAGAAAGCAAGAAAACATACTATACTGAGACAAGCTGCAGGAGGTACAAGTAACAATCAAAGTTCCTAAGAGTTACTGTATCTCTATGCATGTGAGTTTCACTCACTGAATATTTCCAGCTCAGCACTGATTGACAAATTGGAATTTGGCACAGTGCAGGTGTAGATCCCGTCATCGCTGTGGGTGACATTCGAGATCTCGAGCCACCCATTGCTGAGAGGGTTAACTCTGCGATCTGCTAGAAGGAAGGAACTGTCGTTGTTTCTTTCCCTTTAAAACACACATGCACAAACACACACATCAATTTAAAAACCAACAAACACATCAGAAAGTTGGCAGATGATTTAAAAAAATAAATAAAGGTTTTTCAGCAACTGCAGTGGCTGATAAATTCAGTAACTTAAATGCCACTTTTCCTGTTTTACTACAAGGAGCAAAGCCTGATTGGATATTTGCCACACTGACAGAATTCACAGTCACAGCCCAGATGTAACAACACTTAGCTGTTAATTTATGCATATGAAGAGCTACCCACGCAATAATATCACCTTTTTAAAATGTATCAATAGGAAAATCTGCCAGTAAGCGTTGGAATATGCAATACGGCCTCACCATATCACTTTTGGTTTAGGAGAGCCAAAGGTCTCACACTCTAGTAAAGCCTTCTGGCCCTCTGTATATGCATATGTATTCCCATCATCAGTAAGGATCTGGGGAGGCAACTCTGAAACACCACACAAAGACAAATGAGATACACAGAGAACAAACTTAAAATTCAGTTAAACAAGCAGCACGTAACAACCAGCACTCACCGATGACATAAACATTGGTGTTTGTGAGGATGGTTCCATGTTTGTTGGAGGCCCGACACTGATAGATGGCAGTGTCTCCAAAGTTCACGTCCTCTAGGATCAGAGAGCCACTTGCTGTCAGAGTACGCCTAGGATCCTTATCAACTCCTGTTAAAGAGTACACGCTGTCAGTACATCTTAAGTGCCCGGAGATGTGTGGTGGCGCATGTTAAGGTGTGTGCATTGACCTGAGATGGGGACCCCGTTGATGGTCCAGCTGATGGTAGGAGAGGGAATGCCATCTGCCTGACAGTCTAATCTGACTGTCTCACCTGGGGCATATAACTGACTGACCGGCTCTTTGATCCAATAAGGCGCAGCTGCAAGTGACAGAATATATCAGTCCCGAACAGTACAAGCAAAATACTATAAGACTGAGGTTCTACTCCCTACAAAAAAGAATCAACAAAGGCTAAAAAAAAAAAAAAAAAAAAAAAAAAAAACAAAAAAAACACTTAAAAAAAAACACAACAAAAAAAAAAAAAAAAAAAAAAAATAAAACACAATAAAAA
>VVHJ01063002.1:0-13093 GCA_015107715.1 Tylochromis polylepis | reverse complement strand
TCGCATTGATGTGCCATCCTGGATGAGCTGCACTACCTGAGCCACTTGTGTGGGTTGTAGACTCCGTCTCATGCTACCACTAGAGTGAAATCACCGCCAGCATTCAAAAGTGACCAAAACATCAGCCAGAAAGCATAGGTACTGAGAAGTGGTCTGTGGTCACCACCTGCAGAACCACTCCTTTATTGGGGATGTCTTGCTAATTACCTATAATTTCCACCTGTTGTCTATTCCATTTGCACAACAGCATGTGAAACTGATTGTCAGTCAGTGTTGCTTCCTAAGTGGACAGTTTGATTTCACAGAAGTGTGACTGACTTGGAGTTACATTGTGTTGTTTAAGTGTTCCCTTTATTTTTTGGAGCAGTGTATAATGCTTAAATACACTAGCTCCCTCACTATGCTTTCTATCTAGATTGTACATCTTTAAGGAAATTTAAGTATAATGACCTGTATATAAGTACAACCTATATAACAAGAAACTGTTTTAAGTTGGCTCCACCTGGGATCATTCAGTGTACATATTCATTGTGCACCTGCTTTGGTGTCTGACATGACATTTTATTATAGAAAATAAACAGACATAAAAATGTCAAACCTTATCTGCCTGTAATTCATCCTTGTGGTAGTAACCCCCACTCAGAAGCTTCTTGCTGAAAGAGACAATGTCAGCAGGGTCGTCCATACCCCAGTGCTCATGGCCCCAAAACTTTCCTGTGCCTCCCCCGCCAGTCTGGACCTCATCCACATGAAAAGCACAGCCATGCTGAGGGGGGGAAGCAAAGATACATAGTATACCTCCACCAGAATTTTGAATCCCTGAACTCCAAAGCAGACAATTTTGACTTTTTCTCCTTGGTTCTGGTTACTACTTTTTGTACATGGATTAACCAGGGTTCAATGAAAAGGACGATGACAGGGAATGATTTATTCACAGAGGTAACTGCATGCTTGGATAGGCTGAAATAAAACATCTGCCAGATTGTCCTAACCAATGGGTTTCCAAACACAACAGGGAAAAATGTTGGACTTTTAAAGCAGATCCAAAATAAAGTGACTAAATTAAACCCTGAACCTAAATTGTTATTTCTGCATTGTATTATGCACAAGGAGGTGTTGTATTGGTCAGTGCTAAAAATTAACCATGTTGTTGGTATTGTAAGTAAAATAGATAATTTCATAAGGGCATGAGCACTCAATCACACAGTTTGTCGCACTTTGCAATTTACTGACTGCAATGACATAGGCTATCATGCAAGACACAGCTGTCAGCCTGGGCAAAGTGTCAAAAACAGTATAGGGCCTGAGCGCAGAAATTTCAGAGTTTTGTGAAAAGAAAGGCAAGGACATTCCAGTGTTTTCACATGCAGAATGGAAGGCAGATACTGCAGTTATTGCTGTTGATGTGACTGGAACCAATGTACAACCTAAACTCCAAGACAAGACAAACACTCTCCGTAATGAAGTTGAACAAATCCAGATACAGATCCTCCCTCAGTGATGATCACCTTTATTCACAATTGTTTTTGGGAATGTTTGTAAAATGTTATGAAACGTTGGTGTTGTTATTATGCCCGTTTTGCATTTTTAATTGCCTAATTGCATCATCTCTTCTTCCCAATAGCAGTGTATAAACGGATAAAATTAATATTGAGTAGAATATTAAATTCAGCTTATTGATGCAGCCCTCCACAACAGTCACAGTTTCTCATGTGGGCCCTTAGAAAAATTGTTTTTCCACAACATTATCAAAGAAACTGCATACATATTTCTTGCTTTGGGCCAAATTCCTGACAAATTCCTGACAAACGTGATCAAATGAGCACATTTTCAGTTCCTGTTCTTCTTTCCACCCGGTATGATTCCCATGGACACAGCTTTAAAAATATCTTGCATCATTAAATCACTGTAGGTCTAGAAAAAAGCTTAGCCAAAAAAATAATAATTTTAACACATTGCTGTGTTATGATTAACTCCCTCAAAGACACATACAAACCAGTCTGTCTTTAAAGCTGGTGTACAAGACTTACCTTGCGTGTAATATTGCGCAGTCTTCGGAAGAAGTCTGGCGAGGCGTGGTTATCGCCACCTTCGGCCTGAATCGGTTCAATTACAATCCCTGCTACAGGTTTTCCCTTCTGTCTCCACTTCACAATCAAATCTTCCACCTTGAGTTGCACACAAGAATTCCAACATCACACACAAAATGTCATTTTTATTTTGTTAAGCCACTTTTTTTGTAACAAAGTGATAATCAGTCAATCGTAATATTTGCATTTGCCTAATATAATATGTATATATAATATAGCATAGTATATGTATCTTATTTTGTCAGTACAGAAGCTTTTACCATTAAAACAGACACAAGACTTTTGAATTTGTCCTGTGGTATCAGGTATCACACCTGAAGTTGGGAATTGGGGCATCTGTTGATCATACTAATTTTTTCAGGATACCCTAGAGTACAGTGTACAGTGTCTTCACTGAAATTCAGAACAGTCTGCTTCTATGTAGACCCATATGCAGAAGCTTACACTGTTTTCTCTTATGTGGGAATGGACAATGGACAATGCATTCCAGCCTTCACTTTCTACCCGCATCATTGAGCATGCGACAATTACTGTATGGCCCTAGCACCGGTTGACCAGTTGCCTTTCGTTGGACCATTTGTAGTAGGTACTAACCACTGCATACCCAAAAGACATTCTTTTTTCTACTTTTTTGTTACTATGGTCACTTGCTGCTGAATAGACCTCACGTTTTGACAACTTTCAAATGTTTTAATGATGTAGCTGATTGGTGCACGGTGTATTTTTAGTTTTACTGTAATGTATATTGCAATATGTGTAATGTAATGTTAAAAAAAAAATCACTTAAACTACAAAAATACAATCTCAAAAAAATGAAAAAATTAAAAGAGCAATTTAAAAAACATCAGATCTCATCACATCTAAAAAATAAATAAATAAAAAAAATAAAAAATCACGCTCAGAATCTATAATTACATGGACTAGGTAATGTGTTAGGAAGGAAAGGATGCCAAATTGTTTGAAATTAAAGCTGAATTTAATGACACCCCAAAAATCAAAGGGAAAAAATGATGAGGCAGGCTAGTCCATCTTGAAAAAATTTCATTGCAGCATCAAAATGATGCTCTGTATTTTTATGGCCCTCAAGTGTTTGTACGCATGCCGGCATGTTCCTAATGAGATGATGCATGGTGCCCTGGAGGATCTTCTTCCAGATTTGGATTTGGGCAAGTCTGAGGTGCAACCTGGTGGTGTCGAATGGACTGAAACATAATGTTTCAGAGGTGAGCATGGGGGGCATTCACTGGTATCAGTTCCTTCATTCTCCAGCAGTTGCCTGCATACTCTTGCCAAATGAGGCCAGGTGTTGTTAAGTACCAGAAGAAACCTAGGACCAACTGCACCAAGAATACCTAGGGCTCTGGCAGTGCTCAACCTGTTCCACCGTGTACAAAGGAGCAGATACCGGTTCTGCTGATGGGTTAAGAACCTTCGACTCAAATCAACACTGTTAGATATTAAGAAAAGGACCATTTTGCTTCCCGTGACTACATTTTGGGCTGTACTTTATGGTTGTTCACATATACCCATATAGTATCTACTCTGTGCACACATACAGCCTACCTCCTCCAAACAACGAGCCTCTTCCTCTGCGTTCTCTCTGGTAAACTCATCCAGTGGGTACTGTAGTCTGGGGAATGGGGCAACAGGCCAATCAAATGATGGAATGTCCAGTTTGTGGATCGCTTTGGAGTGTGTTGTTGCCAAACAACCTTAACAAGGGAACAGCAATGTGTTAGTAACAAATCCACAAAGTTGGACTATGCCTTTTGGTTTTATCTTTCCAAAAAGTCTAATCATTGCCATCATCCCCTGGTAAATTTGTAAGATTGCTCACTTACGAAGAAATTACCAATCTCTAACTTCTATGACAGTATAATTTTAATAGACAAAGACAGAATAGCAACCAAAAATCCAGAAAAACACATTAAATAAAACTGATAAATTTGCACGTCATTGACTGAAAGTATTTGATCTCCTACAACCCAGCCAGAATTCTGGTTCCCAGAGACTGACTGCAGTCTGGCACACAATCAATCAATTACAGATACTCCTGATATTGTTGTTACTTGTTATGTGTACATCTGTCTATAGACAGGGAAGACCATGGTGGTGGGGCAGGACTGTAGACTTCCACAAGGCTGGAAGGTCTTCCACAAGACCATCAACAAGAAGCTTAGTGAGAAGGTGACAACTGTTGGTGCAGTTATTCAGAAATAGAAGAAATATAAAATGACTATCAGTCGCCCTCAGTCTGAAGCTCCACATTAGATCTTGCATGCACCTCATGGGGTGAGCATGATCATGATAAAGGTGGTAACACAATAAGCTATAAAGGATTAAAATCTTGTGATGCTTGTAAGGTTTCCCTGCTCTAGCAAGCACATGTACTGGCCTGTCTTAAGTTTGCCAGCAAAAATCTAAATGATTCAGGGAAGGCTTGTGAGAAAGTTCTTTTGTCAGATGAAACCACATTCAAACTCTTTGGAGGAAGGGAAGGAGGAAGGAGAAAGAAGAATGCTGAGAATTACCCAAAGAACATTATGGTGGAAAGGCTTTAGGGCTGTCTTTCTGCTAAGGGTACTTCACCGCTTTGAGAGGACAATGAACGGTGCCAGGTGAGAAGCCCCTTCTCTAAGCCAGAACACTGAAGATGGGTTGTAGATCTTCCAGCATGACAATGTCCTAAAGCATACCACCAATGCAACAAAGAAGTGACTAAAGAAGAAGCAGGTAAAGGTCATGGAGTGGCCTAGCTAGTCTCCAGACCTCAGTAGAAAATCTCTGGAGGAAGCTGAAGGTTCAATTTGCTAAGCAGCAGCAAAGAAACCTAAAGGATTTAGGTTTTTGTAAAGAGGAGTGCACAAACCCTTTCTGAAATGTATGCAAACCTAGTGAACTACAAGAAGTACAGTACTTACCAACAAAGGTTTCGCCACCAAGTAATAAGTCATGTTTTGTTTAGGGATCAAATAATTATTTACTTAATGACATGCAAATCAGTTTACAACTTTTATGTAATGAATTTTTCTGGATTTCTGGTTGATAATCTGTCTCTCTTCATTAAAATGAAACTACCATAAAATTAGAGACTGTTAATTTCTTTTTGAATGAGCAAACTTACAAATTCAGGCAGGGGATCAAATAATGACTTCCCCAATTGTACAAACAGTACATTGACTTGAGTCTAAAGTTTCAAACTGAGATCATGCAATGATAGTATTAAATACATACACAAACATTGTATCTGTGAAAAGCTATGAAAACGCTACATGTGGACCCTTGAGCTTTCAATTTTTACACGTTTGAGGTGTTATTAATCAAATTTCTATTTTTATAACACAGGCTTTTGTACAATAACAGCCGGGTTGTTTGAATGTTTTGCATCACTGAGCAATCTGCCTGGACCGTTTCCAATCCCTCAGATGGATTTATCGGCAAAGTCTCGAATGATCTAAATCTGAAAAAGTACTTAATGTGCCAGTGCATTATTATCCATGAATTGTTTTACAATAAAGCAGTAGTAGTGTACCAGCTCAAATTTGGGTATAAAAACATGAATTCAGTTTGTTATTTGCCTAATAAATACCAATGTAATTTTTTGTTTTAAATAAATATTGACATATTTCTAAAAATATTTATGGGTTGTTTTTTAAAATTTTTTTTTATGACAGGTGGTCTAATTTGTTAAGTACTGTTGTTTTATCAGTAGCAAAAATGTAAACAGTATTTAACATACCTAATGTTCTTCCATGGAAACCTCCCATGAAAGATAAAATACTGAGGTCTGGACAACCTGGTGCCTGAGATCAAAAGACATAAGGATTCATGATGATACTAAGCAAGAGAAAAGACAAAAATCAAGAAATAAGAAGTGAATATTGAGTCTAATATAGCAGGAAAGTGGTAAATAACTTCATGAATAGTGAGACCTGGTTGATCATGGAGGTGTTCAGTTCTTCATTAGTTGGTGTGTTTTGGCCTCGTTCTTTGTTCTAAAGTAAAAAACAAAACAAAACACAGAGATTAAACTAATTTTAATTCCAACTTGATGGTTTAATGCGTTCAAAGATCCACTTTTTTTTTTTACTACTGGATACAAGACATTTTCTACACTACCGATGGCATCGTTTTAAGGACAGCTATCTCCTGTGGTGACCTGTTGTGTGCTTTTAAGTTTTGTGTTTTTGTTCAAGATTTGGATTCAGTTGTCTGTTATTGTGTTATGATCAAATAATATTACTGATAATAAAACATTACTACAACCCCAATTCCAGTGACGTTGGGATGTTGTGTAAAACGTAAATAAAAACAGAATACAATGATTTGCAAATGCTTTTCAACCTATATTCAGTTGAATACACTACAAAGACAAGATATCTAATGTTCAAACTGATAAACTTTATTGTTGTTTTGCAAATCTTCACTTATTTTTAATTCGATGCCTGCAACACATTCCAAAAAAGCTGGGACAGGGGCACGTTTACCACTATGTTATATCACCTTTCCTTTTAACAACACTCAATAAGCATTTGGGAACTGAGGACACTAATTGTTGAAGCTGTGTAGGTGGAATTCTTTACCATTCTTGCTTGATGTACAACTTCAGTTGCTCAACAGTCCAGGGTCTCCATTGTCATGTTTTGCGCTTCATAATGCGCCACACATTTTCAGTGGGAGACAGGTCTGGACTGCAAGCAGGCCAGTCTAGTACCCGCACTTTTTTACTATGAAGCCACACTGCTGTAACACATGCAGAATGTGGCTTTGCATTGTCCTGCTGAAATAAGCAGGGACATCCCTGAAAAGGACGTCGCTGGGATGGCAGCATATGCTGCTCCAAAACCTGTATGTACCTTTCAGCATTAATGGCGCCTTCACAGATGTTACCCATGCTATGGGCACTAACACACCCCCATACCATCACAGATGCTGGCTTTTGAACTTTGCGCTGATAACAATCCGGATGGTCCTTTTCTTCTTTGGCCCGCAGGACACGAAGTCCATGATTTCCAAAAACAATTTGAAATTTGGACTCGTCAGACCACAGCACACTTTTCCACTTTGCATCAGTCCATCTCAGATGAGCTTGGGCCCAGGGAAGCGTTTCTGGGTGTTGTTGATATATGGCTTTCGCTTTGCATGGTAGAGTTTTAACTTGCACTTGTAGCTGTAGTGACGAACTGTGTTAACTGATAATGGTTTTCTGAACTATTCCTGAGCCCATGTGGTAATATCCTTTACAGAATGATGTCGGTTTTTAATCCAGTGCCGCCTGAAGGATTGGAGGTCACAGTGTTGGTATTCGGCCTTGCCGCTTACGTGCAGAGATTTCTCCAGATTCTCTGAATCTTTTGATGATATTTTGGGCAGTAGATGATGGAATCCCTAGATTCTTTGCAATTGTATGCTGAGAAACGTTGTTCTTCAACTGCTGGACTATTTGCCCATACAGTTGTTCACAAAGTGGTGAACCTCGCCCCATCCTTGCTTGTGAATGACTGAGCCTTTTGGGGATGCTCCTTTTATACCCAATCATGACAAACACCTGTTTCCATTTAACCTGTTCACCTGTGAAATGTTCAAAACAGGTGTTTTTTGAGCATTCCTCAACTTTCCCAGTCTTTTGCTGCCCCGTCCTATCTTTTTTGGAATGTGTTGCAGGCATCAAATTCAAAATGAGTGAAGATTTGCAAAACAACAATACAGTTTATCCGTTCGAACATTAGATATATTGTCTTTGTAGTGTATTCAATTGAATATAGGTTGAAAAGGATTTGCAAATCATTGTATTCTGTTTTTATTTACGTTTAACACAACATCCCAAATTCATTGGGATTGGGGTTGTAGGTCCAGTAACTTTTATTAGAAAAGTGACAGAGTATTCTCACTTTCTTGGGACCCCTGGAACACGTTTAAGACAGAAAGACCTTTCTGATCGAGCATTGAAGTGAGAATTGAAGCTGCAGCATTGAAGCTGCGTTTTGTTTTGAACTGAAACCTGATTTGTATATTTAGAAGGGTGCACCCAGGTAAGATTTTAAGATAACCACTGTGATTGTGAAACAAGGTTTTCACTGAGAAACCGTTGGTACCAAAGGGAAACTTTTATTTAAAATATTTTAATTTTATTTGTTACAAATTTTCTTTTTTTCAAAAAAGAAAAAAATATACAAGCCGTCATTTTCAAACTTTAAAGCCGTCTGAGTCTCGTTCATTTCACTTCTTCTGTACATTGCCGAACCTTCTGGTCCAAATATTTTGAGCTCCTTTACATCAAGTTTTGGTAAAGTAAATCTTGAGCTAAGGGTTTGTTTGTTTTTTAGTAACTGGAGCGTTACATATATACTACCAAGCAGTAAGACACACATCTTAAATATTTCATGGGGCTAGGGTTGTCACAGTATTCCAAATTTCCTCTGCCTCTATATTTGTTTCATACTCCTCTTTTTCCCATGGTGCATTCAAATTTATCAACATATAGGTAACAAAGTCGCTCTTTTGTCCTTCTAGTGTTGCACTCCGTGTGGAGATGCAAAGACTGCGAGAGGGTGTTTTCCAGAAGATCTAAATTGCTCAAGCACTACAAAGTAAATCATAGGTATTACGGACGGGGCCATTCATATCCATGCACTTATTTAAGTTGTGCATGTAGATTCAAGACCTGGAATGCCTTACTGAGCCATTTATCAAGAAATCATCCAGTCCAACAAACAGTTACCAAAGACTTAACCAGATTCACATGCCCCATTTGTGATTATAATCAACTTTCTACTGAGAGAGAATTTTTTCAACATATATTTCAACACCTGAAGAATAAGGAAACTATCACATGTGTGTTCAAGGACTGTCCTTATAAAACAAATATTTACAAGAACTTCAAAAATCATAAATACAGTAAACAATTTGACACTTGCAATGCATTTAAGTCTGGGATTACTGAAAAAAATCAGTTGTTAGACTGTGTGGAAACGGGCTGAATTACAAAATGACAATGGAGAAACAATGGCAGGGTCATTGCAGAAAAAATGGCTCGTACATTTGCGTGTAGGCGTCAGGAGGTGGTGAATGAAGAACCTGGCATAGAGGATTTCAAGGACAGACTCCACTGTTCAAACAGAAAGAGGTAGTAATGCAGATTGAAGTTTTATTTACTATTTTCTTTGCAAATAGTAAATGTATTTTTAAATTGTTTTTCAAATTAATTTCAGAGTTCCAGAGGCTCATGGCTCTTCCCTTTGAGCAGACATTCATGGCCCAGTTAGACAGGCACTCAAGTCAGCTGATCAAAGTCATCCAGGCCAAAGGAGGAGCAACACGTTCAAAAATGGCTGGCATCATGAAAACTTATGAGGACAGGCATATCATCAGTGGCGGCACTGAGTGAACTAAGCTATGACTATTTACGTTTTTACGTTTTTTTTTTTAGAAATTAAGATAACTAGTTACTTTCAGATGACCTTTTCTTTAATTTATCAATACTTTCTTGATACACTTTTGTGTAAAGCTGAACTCATTCAAAGAAAAGCATTTGTGTCTTTCGCATCTCCACTGCATTTAGCTGTGTTATAGTAAGCCTGTATTGTGGCTCATTTATAAATTTAATAAAATACACTTTTATAGCCAACTTGCAAGATGAGCTGATGCAATGTCGCCAAATTTTAATTGTTCTTCTCTTCTACATTTTTAATTTTTAAATGTTAGACTAATAGCAATAGTGATGCTGTAAGATATCTTTAATGACAAATGATAGTCACTAGATCTGGTAGATTGGGCTAAGACAAAGCCTTAACTTCAGCAATACAGTCTAGTTTGGCAAACTGAGCCTTGAAGGATAAACATGACAGAGGAGGAAATGGTGTAATTTGGAAGTGCAGGGTTTGGACCCAGTGGACATGTGCACTGCCTATTATGGCATCCGATTGTCTTCAGCTCTTGTGATCAACCAGAATACATTACTGTTACTTCATGAATCTCTTCAGAGATTTGGACTATTAATAAAAACTTTTCTCCAGGTTGAAGACATTGACATTCAGAGGGAATGTGTTCTGAAAGGCCTCATCGCCTTTCTTGGAGAAGATGCAGAAGATCTTATTAAGGAATACTGTGTACGTTTTACAAAAGTTTAAAGGTGGATGTCATCATATTCAGGTAAATGGACAAATTCAAGGAATGTCAGCTGTTTGTACCTTAAATTCTTTCTGGGCTGGCTGTTCAAAATGTGAATCTCTGTTTGAATGCAGGGGACAGGTTCAGTGTCTAAATTGTAAATTTAACATAGCTGTATCCTGTTTAAATCCAAACTTAATTTGAAATGGTGTGCTTTGCTGTTCAGCAGAGGACATTCTCTAACTTCATTATCAACTTAATTTGCTGTTCACCAATAAGTAAAACAAATCAATAAGAATTGAGAATGTATGTTTTAGAGGAGTCATGCTAATTGGATGCCAATACACAGAATATGCATTTTGTGTTGAGTTCAACCCATTGGCTAAATTTGTATAAAAGTTATTCTGTTAAAAGTTATTCTTGTTCCATTTATTTTTCTGACAAATACTTTTACTCACACAAATATCTGTACTGTCTACTCCTTACATTTTCAAAACAGGCTTGTTACCTTCGGTTCAGCAGTATCATTTACGTTTATACTTAACACTAAACTGGGATGGAACTAGTGCTGGTGTCCAATCACTTGTAGCCTTGATATTTAAGCATTTAGTTAGCTCTTCTGAAGAGGAGTGAGTATAAAGGGAGTGAAGTTTTTTAACTGTCAGGTCATTTCAAATGCAGCATCTCTATTAGCTAAACAAACATCAGCAAACATACAAACTGTGTGTGCAGTTTATCACACAGTGTGTTGCTAGGTCCAGCTGCTGTATTTAGGGAGAGAAAAAAAAAGTGGAATAGCTTTTCTCAGAGAAGTAGGAAGACAGAGATCTAAGAAAGACAGGGCAGGATAGGTAGGTAGAAGAGCAATTAGATTTAAAGGTAAAGACTTTTTAGTTTATTTTTAATCACATACTGGATCTGTATATGATGTGTTTTGATAAATTTAATATCATATCGTGAAACGTCCTGCGAAACAAAGTAACTTTGTGTTATTCAAATGTTGCATGAAAATATTCAGTAGTTTCGTGCAGGATAAACTGGTTAGCTGGTAGTACTGTGGTGAATTCACAGTAGGGCACTGTGTTGGACTGGTGTTCAGTGGTTGTGATGCAGATGGTCCGTGTTGGGTCACAGCAAGTGTCGTAGATTCATTTGTAGTTAAGATGACGATGCTTAGATTAATGAATTGAATTCCACCTTCATGCTAACTGCAGAGGTCTAATATATAGAAAATATACGTTATACTGGAAATGTAAATCAGCCAACGTATCTTGTGAAACATCTGCTAAATCTCACTTTAACATCTGACTGTTCTCATTTTCCTGTTTAGGTGTGGAGGCAAAGTCACCCTCTAACATGTAGGCAACAGAAAGTAGTTCATTTTTACATTTCGTTGTCACTACATGTGTCCTACATATTAGATTCAAACTGAGCAGATTCATTAGAATTAGAATTTAAAATGGAATAAAATTTTTATTCTCGCGTATTAATATTATTAAAATAGCACAAGATTCAGTTACCGCTCCATAAAAATAGATGGTAGAATCGTCCTCCAAGGAGCAACTTTTTACTTTCTTTCGTTGAGTACATTTCAGAGCCTGTACTTTTTCACTTTTACTCGAGAAAATAAGTTGAATGAGTACTTCAGCTTTTAGTATTTTTAACACAAGCATCTGTACTTCTACTTAAGTTTTCTGTACTTTTGTCACCTGTGCTGTAAATGTTCCTTGTTCACCTTAAAGTCAAGCGCTTTGGTCACTTTTACGTATCTGTACGTACGTAACTGTTACATGTGACGTAAGTACGCACTTAGTTCCGCCAAATCGAGGCGTGCGCAGTCGGGCGACACAAGGTCGTTACTGCAGCGGTTAAACATGATGTCCGTAGCTGCCCGCTCGGGGGTGTTTTCCCCTTACATGCAGGCCACAGCTTTCGCAGTTGCGGGACCTCTGAAAGCTCTTGTACCTGGGGTTGTTGTTAAGGGAGAAACTATTCTGTTGAACTCGAAGAAACAGTTTCTGTGTCGGGAGTCGCTAAACGGTCAAAGCCCAAAGACAGGCCCTGCTGTGACAGTTAGCATCAATGGTAAGGGTTGTCATTGAATTTTAGCATTATCTGAGCTGGCAGTGTTAGCCTTTTGTTTAAAAAGGCACATTAAACGTTAACGTCGGCTACCGCGGACTGCCTATATCCTGATATATTTGTCAGTGAGAGGTTTTCCCTGTTATGTTTTCAGAGTCGGCTGCTGTTAGCTTTCTTATACAGGTAGTTAGCCTTTGGGGCTAAACGGAGGCTACAGTTGACTTGAGCGTTACGTTAGTGTTAGATAATCGGGACTGTCAACATCTCAGGGTTCTAAATATCTGATACAAAGCTTTATTTTTAGAGGCTCTGTTAAGTACCGCTGTGTGTGTGTGTGACATGAGCGGTGCTGGGGCCCATTCAGTGTCCGTGTCACCCAGTATGTGATACGTCTACTGCTCTGTGTATGTGCGTTTCTCCTCTTAAGTCGCAGACAAAACTCAAGACACATGAACTTATCGTTGCACTGTCCTATTTTTGCTCCATACCTTATTATCAGCCCTGGGACTACTAATGTGAAGAGTAACGGCCTCACCTATTCTCCTTTCACCCTTTCTTGATAGTGAGGCAGGAATAACGCAAAGTAATGTCAGACAGACAGACATTTTGAACTAAATAAGATGTTAATATATAAAAGTAAAATTTTTAATTTAAGTGACTTTTCTCTTGCTGGCTAAAGCCTAGATAACTGCAACACAAACTTGCATCAATTTTAATCCAAAGATTGTTAGTTTTAAAACAAATTGAGAATATCTGGAAATATATACAGATTTTTTTTTTTTTTGGGGGGGGGGGGGGTGTTTCAATATAAA
>VVHJ01062999.1:0-18369 GCA_015107715.1 Tylochromis polylepis | reverse complement strand
ACCCAAAAGCAGACACGGGAGAAACGAACTAAGGTTTAACAAAAACCGAGCCTTTATTGTGGCTGAATATCATAAACAAGAAACAAAGCAAAACGAGGGAAAAAAACTAAACTGAAACCTATACTGGGATAAACTAAGATTAACTATGAAAAACTGTGACATAAACCAGAATCTGGACTGGAGCATGCAAACCAGTGACGTGACGTGACGCGACGCGACGCGACGCCGACGCCTGTGCCTGCTTGACAATGACGACAACAGACGACTCAACAAAGAACAGAAGGGGACAGTGGACTTAAATACACAGGAGGGTAATGAGGGAAGTAGAAACACCTGGGGAGACACAGCTGACACAAATGAATATGACGCCATGGGGGAAGTAAAACAAAACACATTGAGCATGGAAACACTAGACTCTTCAAAATAAAACATGAAACATGGAGAGACGTAGACATGACACACGAGCTTGATAACTTGGACACAACACAGATATGAAACACATGACAGACTGGACAGGAAACATGACACATAAACCAAGGAAACATAGATGATAATAATGGCTAAACTAAAACTCAACTAGACCCTAAATAAGAATAACACAAGAACTTACAATCACAAACTTAACATAAGAAACTCAAAAATACAAAATAAACTCAAAACCCCTGACATATTTTTTGTTAAGTGAAAGGATCACTTATACCATGTGGCTTAGAAGATAAAACACTGTCCGTGAACTGCAATGTAGCATTAATCTTATTACATTAATCTCTCTTAAATTTATTAAAATGTCAAAAAAAGAACAGATTACAATTTAGTCGGGTACCAAATCCCTTTCTAATAGCACTATAGGCACTGGGGTCTTAGAAGACAGAGATCTCTTTCAAAATGAAGACTGCCATGTTTGGGTGGAGATATAGGAGGACAGTACAGTCTCATTTGCAAATCATCTGTGGACAAAACAGCTGTTGCTTTTGAGTAAAAGCAATGTGCATAGATTTCATAGTGAATGAAACAGAAGTGTTCCTCTCAGGTTAAACTGTATCTCTGGATAAAAAATGTCAAGAGTTTTAATTTTTCTGAATTTCTGTTACTATATTTTTAGGCAGCCAGTTGTGCAAAAACTCAATCTAGGTTCCACTTTCTCCCAGAAGGAGCCATACCGTGCTGGCAAATGTATCTGTTCCGTGTTTTACAGCGCTGGTCATTCCAGTTGAATCCACTCGATGCCTGCAGCTCAACACAGTTTCCAAAACTGTAAAGAAAAAGAGAAGCTGTGAGTGAACTAATGTGAAGATTTTGTGATAGATACCAGAAATGGTTAGAAATTAAAAAAAATAATAATAATAAAAAATAAAAGGAAATATATACTTGAACACAATTCATTTGTTTTATTTAGTTAATAAAAAACCAGTGTTTTCATGGATCCATCTAGATGCCATAGATGAGACAGTGCCGGCATTATGCACTGCTACTGAGAGCATGGACAAAAGAAGTGATTATAATTAGAAAGGCTAAGGAAACACAGAGGTAAAACAGAGACATCTAGTGGTATTAATGAGGGAAGCATGCCAACCAAGATCGCTGTCTTTTCTATTGGTTAAAAACTGAGTTAATTAATTAATTTGAAACGAAAATAAAGAAATAAAGTAAACAGAGGGGAAACGGGCTAAATTAAAAGAAAACAAACACGCAAAAAAACAAAACAGAGAAGCAGATTTTTCCACCTTTCAGGAGAATTGCTTTGTTTGTTTTGGTCCATTTCCCTCGTCCGTCTGTCAGTAGCTAATGTCTCATTCTAAATGGGTCTCTTACCCTTGGTTGTCAGGCTGCCCAAAGGCAAAGCTGAAGTATTTGGGAATCTCTCCTGTGTCCCAGCGAAATGAGTCTTTTGGAGGTTTATATGTCAGGCCTGTGGAGTAAAAATATGCTGTTTTATCTATGCACCATTTCAACTACCTCCATACCCATAGCATGTCTATTTAAAAACAGCAGCAAGTTAAACTGGCAGTGTTTTTCACTGTTAAAGATATAACTGATATACTTTATCAATATTAATTTGAAATACAAAAGAGTACCTATCCAGAAGTTTTCCGTTTCAAAGTCATTCTTGGTGACCTCGTTGCTCGTCTCCAGCCGAGTAAGATAAAAAGCCAGAATGTCCTGAACCTTCTGATTGTGGATTTGAGCCAAAACGCCCCCTTGTTCCTGGTGGTTTACATAATAAAAAGTTTAAACTTTGTCTCTGTGTGATGTTTTATAGAAGACTAGATGAGGCTCCTTAGTGAGGCACACACACCTGACAGTGACTTTTAGCCCCATAGTAGGTCTCAACATCAGAAGACACCATGAAGCAATTTCCATCTATGATGAGATCACAGCTTTGAAATGGGAATTCCACTTTCTCTGTTGGGACACAAACACATAAACTACAGTAAAAATGAAGCGTAATAACACTGACAACCAACCTCAAAGCAGACAGAACAGACTTACGCATGCTTGGGAACAAACACAAATTTCCTTACTCAGTGGCTGCCAGTTTCACATAAATAAAGTGATGTACACTAAGGTATTAAAGTGTCTACCACTTCTTCTTGAAGTACACTATAAATCCTCTCATATCTCCTCTAAAGGTCAATGATGAAACCATCAATAAACCACTATAGTATCCTTTACCATGTCATTAGCAGCCAGATGGCATTCCTCATTATGTGTGTGCACTGTGTGGACGAATTGAAGCATTTCTTGGTCTCAGAGTAAAACTTGATTAGATATATGAAAACATAAAGAATCATTAGTCAGTGACAATATTAAAACCACTAACTGGTGAAGTAAGATTTTTTTTGTCTGCTTCCACTGGCAAATGTCAAATTGTTGGCTCTATAATGCAGTAGGACAAATGGAAAAAAGAGTGAGTATCTCACTAACTTTGACAAGGGTAAACCATTCATGGCTTTCAGGCTGTAGTACACACTGACCCGCCCCTGTCCACATCTAAAAAGTCACTTAAAAAAAAAAAGCTGTTGCTTTTGATTAAAATGATGAATTGCATTTTCATTTATATCAGTGACAGCATGGTGTCACTGATATAAGTGTAGGTGTGTGTGTCTTACCACATAGTCTGCCTCTGAATGTTCATTAACACATACCACCAGCCTAAACTTTGTTGCACGCTATGTCGAGGTTTGATAAAAAAAAAAACTTCACTTGATGCAGGTTTGGCCGACCTGTCTCTCAGCTGCTTTCAGTGTAGCTGCTATTATTAGAGCTCTCAGGGAAAGTCCCCTGTAACATGTGCCTTTGTGTTCCAACTCAGCTAATGTGCCAGATAGGTTATCCTTCAACTCAATTTTCCTTGTCAGGAAGTGCATGGAACCAAATCTAGTAACTAGGGAGGGTAGTGAGGGTATACTGTGTTTGTGTGGCCATAAAACACACTCTGCACTTCAGGTCTCAACTGAGTGTACTCTGTCAGACACCTCACAACAATAAAGTGGAACTCCGTGACGGCAGTTTCACCCTGGGGGACAAATTCATGGTGCACAACCTATTAAACCTACCAAACCTATTAGCCTTTAACTCACTAACATGTTTCTAACCTTGCTCATCACTTGAGATGCTGCATGTGGACTCGTAAACTGAAAACTCCTTGCAAATCCAATCAAGCTCTCATTAACAGCGATGATTGTCCACATAAAATCAGATAAAATTAGATCAGTCATAAACAGAAGCTAATGTTTGCTGACTATGCACATCTGAGGTCTGTGATGACACTGCAGAGTGGACAGTGCACATGCTCAGAATGGGACTTCCAGAGAGTGATCAAAAAATAGCAGCATCTTTGGAAGCTGTCTTAAAAAGATCCAAGAAGAGGAAATTGAAAATTAGTAAATCAGTCAAATTTATTTATTTTTTTAAAAATTACTATTATTATTATTATTATTATTATTTGTTTTGCCTTTGTTTTATTTTTATGGTGCTGTTCTTACAATTTTTTAATCACACCTTAGACAGCCCTTTATGGCAGCAGTCACTTTTAGTACAGTAACCTTGCAACACTGTAACAAACATGTTCAGGAACAGATGGAGAAACATTACAAGAATTTGAGGTGTAGACTCGATCCCCAAATTCTCCAGATCTCATTTTGATCAGGCATATGTGAGCTGGACAAACTAATTTTAACTACAGAGACCACGACTCACAATTTACAAGACTTAAAAGATGTGTTGCTAACATCTTGCTGACTGATACCACAAGTCAACATCAGATATCCAGTGAAATCCATGCCTTGACAGCTTAGAGATTATAAGTCAGTACAACTGAGACCTGCACAATATTAGGCAGGAGGCCTTACTCTTGTTGCAGATCGTTGCATACTAAAGCACACTGCACTTACCTGCACACTCAGCACCACCGTAGCCAACAGCACACAAGCAAAAGCATTCCTCTTCTTTGAAATGACCGTGTACACATTGCACATTGCACCGAACTGAAAAACACACAGTAAAACAGCAGAATCTGTGCCTTTGCTTTCTCTTTGTACATTAAGATATACAAGGACAGCGGAATGAGAATGATTTTTATAACATCAGCTGTTGATAATTAGTACCCTGGCAGAAGCGTCCAGTGAACCCGAGGTCACACTTGCATTTGCAAGATGAGATATTAAGATGGCCATGTTCGCCACAGTTCATACGACACGGGTTCTTTGGAATCTCTGATAAGAAAGACAAAAACATGTAGGCTGCAAAATGAACCCTTGGGAACTGATCAAATTAAATATTAAAAAGAGTTTGCTGTCACTGGAAAAATCCAACTATAAAAACATTTTGTGTGCGTGTGTGTGTGTGTCTTACCACATAGTCCGCCTACATGGTCCCACAGTCTCAAACAGCCAGACATTGAAGAGGTGCAGAGAGAGCAGTACAGCCCTGATTTATAGGGCATCACCAGTTGACCATTTAGCTCCCAGTTACCCCTGCAACATGAAAATATATGCTGCAAAAAGTTTGTGTTTTCTAATAATACTTTTAACACTTAGCTTTTTGGGAAAACAAACTGTTACCCAGGATAGTATGCACAGACAAATATCTCCCAGAGTTCTCCGTTTCTCCAGCACTGTTGGTTGGCACAGCCCACCTGGCTTGAAGTAGCCCAGACCAGCTACAAGACAAGAGAGGCATTGAATACCAACAACAGCATTTTTATAGGCAACAGAAACTGTATATAGCTGTAGGACTTCATATAAATGTGTGTATGGTTTGTATTTGCTAGTGAATACCTGGGTATAGTGCTGACAGGTGGCATTTTCCTTACATCGACCACTCGAGTAGAGAAAATCTTTTCCTTCCTCGAACCAGGAGTCAATGATGTCAGAAAATGAAGCAGCACCAACAACAGAAAGATATGTGTTCCAGCCAATATGGCTGAAAGATGAGGAGTGTTGAAGGAAAGGCTCTTTGTGACCCAATGTGGCTCTCTGCTTTGCAAGTGCGGCCAACTTCTCATTCCAGTCCTATAGAAAATAAACATCCCCATTATTCTGTAATACAGCGACATGGGTTTCAATTTCAACAGTAAACAAAGAGACACAAAGATAAAGGGCTAATGCTTCCAATCTCTTCTCTGTTTTTTATGGTCCTATGGTCCTAGGCAAGTGGTTGACATAGGAGGGTCATCAGAGAATGCAGCTCAAACAGGCCCTTTGCATTGTTTACACTGTGTTTCTCTCTGTTCTTGTTCAAAAGCTGTTTTAGGTTATAATATTTATAATTTATTTATATTTGTGTCAGACTTGGTCAGTATTGTTAGTCTTTCCTACCAAAAGTTGCAAATAAACTCCTTTGTCTTTTAGAAAGTGATGTATATCAAGGCAATCTGAAATAAGTTCACTGTACACAGTAATTAGCTAGTGTCAGCTATCAAAATTATATAACAGTTATCAAACACATCCATCCACTTTCGTAACCACCTATCTAATTTAGGTTTATCAGGTGGCTGTAGCCTGTCCCAGCTATCATAGGGCACCATAGACAGGTTTCCACTCCATTACAGAGGAAACGCAGACAGAGTGACAACCATTCATGCCTTTGGGAAATTTAGAATAACCAATTACCCTAACAGGTCTTTTAAATGTAGGAGAATGCATATTGCAAAAATAAAATAATAGCATAAAGGCCCCAGCTAGCTGGTGGGTTCAAACCAATAACTTTCTCGCTGTAAGGAGACTTTTATTACTAGCACTAGCATCGCTGTTCTGTCCTTTTGCTTTTTGTAATTTTGAGAGAGGAATAGGACAAAAGTTGTCCTTTTGCACATTAGGCCGATGCAGAAAACAGCACCAGAAATCCTCAGTGGGGTTTGAGTGAAAAATTGCCTGGATAGTGTGACTCTGTTCTCATATGGTTAGGCATCACACAGACTTTATTCCAGGGACATGGCAAATTAAAGATCTGCTAATATAGAGAATGTGTGTCAGAAATATGCCCCTCATATACCCCTTTTTAGCACCTAGAACAGTTCATAGCTACAGTGCATGTGTGAAAGCCACTATGATGTACTTTGTAACTATTAATATCGGGGTGGCTGTTGTTCAGGAGATAGGGCAGGTTGTCTACTAATTGGAAGGCTGGTGATTTGATACCTGGCTTGCACATCAAAGTATCTTTGGCCAAGATGCAAATTGTCCCAGATGCATCTATTGGAGTGTGAATGTTAAATTTTATAAAAGCACTTATGTGAATGAGTAAATGAGTGCAGTAAGAAACCACTTTGGGTGATCAAATAGAGTGCTGTATAACAGTCCACTGATATAAGATTGGCTATAAATAAAACTCTTTGTTATTCAGGTGCAAAAACATTAGTTTGCAGTAGTAGTGGCTAATGATGATTTTTTTTTTACTTTTTTTTTTAAAAGCAGGCTTTCAAACAGCAACTATCACTCCAAAGGTACTTCCACTATCTAGCAGATGTGCAATATGTCTACCAGAGGAGGAATGAGGTATCTTATATCAATGTGTCTACTTGGCTGGCTCTCTGATGTTATGCACTGCTAAGACTGCACTACCCAAATCAATCATAGGGCTTTGTTAAGAGTTGAGGAGTGAACTCAGTGAGCATAGGACTGATGAAGTCCATGGTTAGCCACAATCCTGACAATCTTTAGGTCAAAGAAGAGTAATTAAAATGTCCACAATCATTTTTTTAGCCTAAATGACAGAAATTCCTGCTTCTGCTTGTATTTCTGTCCCTCTGTTCTGTTCGTAATTAGTACAGATGGAAAATTCAAATCTGTGTGAAATGTCAGGCAAACAACTGACAGGATTTTCAAGACAGGCTTTACTGGTCTAACTCTGCTGTGTAGTGTGAAAACGCTGTGGCCTCTTGAGTTCATCATTCACTCTGCTCTCTGATGTCAGCCAGCCAAAGCCTTTGATGACAGAGGTCTATAAGATCACTGGGTAATATCGTTCATTTTGAAGTGTGCCATTATGTATCAGCTCCTAACAGCATGAACAATTTATGCATTTCAGCCTTCTTTGTGGCATCAACAACTGCTATATTCAGGTGTTTAGTAGCAGTAAAAATACAGGAAAAAAAATGGAATTACATCTAAAGTTCAGGAAAATGGCTCCCTCTGAAGCTAACTACATTAAAATAACATGTTGGACCCTTGGGTATAGTTCTGAGAGAGATTAGTAAGATAAAATCTCACAAACAGAGGTCATGATTTCCATATCAAAAGAGACCACTAAACTTCAATATTGGCCTCTTTGAGTGATGGTATGACCTCAATATTTCTTAGCCTAAAGAGCTCAAAGAAAACCCACCGACAGGGCACTGGGTGAGAAAAGGAGGCGCATCACTCATTCTTGGAATATTGGTATTTTATCTCATC
The DNA here is from genome assembly GCA_015107715.1 of Tylochromis polylepis. Classification (NCBI taxonomy): domain Eukaryota; kingdom Metazoa; phylum Chordata; class Actinopteri; order Cichliformes; family Cichlidae; genus Tylochromis; species Tylochromis polylepis. The sequence continues at coordinate 10,474 of VVHJ01062999.1, read as the reverse complement.
CTGAAAGCAAAGCCTAAAGGACCATATAATAATCACTTCAACACAATCTCACCATAATACTTGCTGGTTCATTCTTGTGCAGGAGAGGGGGAAGAAAAAAGTATATTAAGATATTCGCAAACACAGGCGAAGCCTTGAGCCTTTTAACGTTTATCAGTATGCTCTTTAATAATGCCTCTTCAGCTTGGCAAAGCCTTCTCTGAGGGTTTTCATGGGGAAATTACCTGTAAAACCAGAGTTGTGAATGCAAAGTGATTATCCACATCCTCTTTTTCTCATTACTGCCTTATCAGTTGTGAACAGTTCTCTGAGGCTGAAGAGCAGTCGAAGAAAAGGGGCTCAGTCTGTACGGCTGGCTTTCAGGATGTAATCTATGAAAAAGTGACAGTTTGCTCTGGCACAAATCTCATATTAGGCCCAAAGGGTATCTAGCACACAGTGAGTTTCATAATCCTTCATTACCTCTCATAATCACACACATGCAAGAGAGTTGTGCAGATAAGCACTGTATAGCAAAGCAATTGATGGAGTAAGATAGGGAAACAATTTAGCACTGCTGTTTAGAACTTACTGGACATTCAGAAACATTACTCATCATTTCTCTCTAAACATGCGGTTATTGTCATGTTTATAATAGACCTATTTGTTGATCATTAGAATTAAGAGAAGTGAAAAATGTTGCTAAGTTACTTAAGTTGTTTAGTTGTCTAAAAAATAAACTTAATGACCCTGACAAACCTGCACACACCCAGTTGATATTGGCCTCATTCTCATTTCTGACGCTATCAGTGAGCCTGCAGCAGAGCAGAACAAATTGTACACTAACACTACTATTTCACACCGCCGAGACTATCAGCATTACAAAGGAAGACAGCTCGACCCCAAACCCTGCTGTTTGTGTGGTCATTTGGTGAGTTTACTTTTAAGAATTGAAATTATTTTCAGTGAAACAACTTTGGCCACCGATCAAAGCTGCTTTTTCTGCACTTCAGTGTGCACGAGGACCTCAGTAACCTCGAGAGTCCTCCTAAGTTATACAGTGGTATGCAAAAGTTTGGGCACCCCTGATAATTTTCATGATTTGTCTTTATAAATCATTGATTGTTTGGATCAGCAATTTCATTTAAATATATCATATAGCAGATGAACACAGTGATATTTGAGAAGTGAAATGAAGTTTATAGGATTTACAGAAAGTGTGCAATAGTTACTTAACAAAATTAGGCAGGTGCATCAATTTGGGCACCCCAACAGAAAAACTGCATCAGTATTAAGTAGATCCTCCTTTTGCAGAAATAACAGCCTCTAAACGCTTCCTATAGCTTCCAATGAGAGTCTGAATTCTGGTTGAAGGTATTTTGGACCATTCTTCTTTACAAAACATCTGCAGTTCAGTCAGGTTTGATGGTTTCCGAGCATGGACAGCCCACTTTAAGTCCCACCACAGAGTCACACTTAGCTGATTGAGCGCTCAGCTCGGACATGCTACCTCACATCTTCACACATTTCTGATCAGTGTGACTGACACTTATGACAATTACTGTTTTTCTGGGCCTTGGAACTGAAGCTGCAGGCTTACTTAACGTTAGAAGCATAACAATTAAGTTTACAACCTGCAGCTAAGTGTTTTTCACACAGGAAGAGAAACAACAACAAATAACTAATGTACCTTATTAGGAGAAAAACATGAGCTGCATAGGAAGACCAGACAGTCTACCCACACTGATTAGTTAACGTGAGCCCACACTGTTAACAAAAGCATTATGTTAAACTCATTGACAGAAAAGGCACTATTCAAAAACACACAGAGGAGACAGACAATAGGTGCCACAAACCATTTTTTGCATGTTAGCTGCCATGGGTTTGACCCGGCTGCGCAGTCTATTGTGGTGAGCAACAATCTGTGAGTGCTCCTTCACCCCAAGCCCTGGAAGAAGATACAGATGGTCATTAAATATATTTCTACTGCTGTCGCTGTAGCAACTAAATGCAAATACACTGGAGAGAGAGAGAGTAAAGTTCGGACTGTAAACTCTATCACAGCTACACCCAGGAGTCTGTAGATTAAACACAAAATCAATCACAACAAATTTTAAAATATTTATTGAGAGAATTCTTTGTCATATGGATGATCTAAAACTGTTATAATAATATAAAACTTCTGACCGTGTCTTTAAACAACAAATGTATGTCTGTTGATCATAGTGTATGTAATTACGCTATAAATAATCACTAAGAATGTGTCTCCACTTTATGTCAACTCAAATAAAACAGTTAACGTATTCCCAATTCTTCTTACTTTAAACTCTTAGACATGCTAAAATAAATACTATATAATAATCTAAATTGGGCCTGACCACCTTAAATCTTTTTTTTTGTTAGGCTGTATTATGACAAAATTTCACCGCACTGCTGACTTTGATCTGTTGATCATCAACTTCACATCTTACTGACTTAACTTACTGACATTAAATCTGAAAACATTTTAAGACAAAGTTAAAGAGAAGCCTATTTAATTCAATTTAAGCTAATGCCACATTTTTAATTTGGAGTTTAGTGCTTTGCCTGAAGAATTTAGTCAGCAGGAAATTATATTTTACTTCAACTACTGGATAAAAATTTCAACCTTTATAACTGAAACTGTCCTTTCAAACACCCACTTCACAGCCACAGTTAACCAATTCAAAATGTGTGTAAACTGATTACCCTCTACTGGAAACTGTCCCTTGTGGCCACCTGACTTCTCTCAAAACGTTAATTGTGTTTACCGGTGGTGGGGAAAATCCGGAGCTCCGGTGTCTCTGCCATGATCCAGTTTGCTGAGTTAAACGGGGGCAGAAGAAAGCAAATGACAAAAACATCCAAACGCCCGGACGCTGTTACCGACCCCATTGTGAACTCCTGCAGTGTCTGCACCAACAGTGGCCACTTGCTCTGCTATCCTATCCTGCCTCTCTGCCCCTCTCCTCCCTCTTTTATCCTCACCGGCTCAAGTGCTTTCACCTCAGGCTGCAGCACATGCCACTGACTATTCAAAGAGGAATTTACTAATCCTCCAGGGACTGTAGACACACTGTAGAGTTTCTATGCCATTTTAATATATTACTAAGTAAATATTCACATAATCCCAATTTTAATTTGTTTTTAAAGCACACTGATCTTTCAACAGGTTATAAAAGTGAGTAAAAGAAGTCATCTTTTCAAATCCATTAAGTAGACTAAGCTGTCTTTCCACAGAATTTTAAATGAAATTATTATATTGCAGTTTTCCTAATGCTGTTTTCTTCTCAATACATTGCACTTAAAAATAAATATACTTTTTTCCCATATTTTATAACTTGCTGTAGTTTGAAGTACACACGTCATAGCAGAAGAACAGTCCAAGCTCAGTGCCATAGCAATTTTATGACATATTTACCAATTAGTAATTTAATCTACAATATTTCAAGAATTCTTTAAGCTCGTATTGTGATGAGTATAATAACAGTTTTAAAATAAATGTGGTAGGCAGTGGAATACCATAATAAAGCATAGCACTTGAAAATAAATGCTTTGTTTGCATACTTTCCAAAACTGACAGCAGGTGTGTTGCCACTAACTGTCAGATGATGGAAGGAAAACACATGGCTTAATCATTTCTGTCATTCTTAGTGATGGATTGTTGGTAATGAATCACTGATATCTGTTTTTCAGATGTGTCAGTTGAAATCTATTTTCATTTCTAAGCCATATGAAACTGTAGGAGAACATGATGTGTAGTAGTACAAAAAGCCTAGAAATGTCTGTGTAAAGGTATAGTATGGTGCTCCCTCTGGGTGCCTGTTTAGACTTGGTGACAATGTTTTTAAGGACCCAGTACGGGAAGCATGAATCATGGATCTGCAAACTGTGAGGTGATTCAGTGTCTGGAGATGACTGCAGCACAACACCATACAATCCCACTCATTTCTCTCCATTGTGGTCTGAAGGTATTTTGCACGGAGGATTCAATCCCTTGGCTGTCCACTTATTTCCCATCCTTTTGATTTTGCTGCATCAATGAGGAACAGTCTCACTCCGCTGAGCCAAATGGCAGCTGTGCGCTCAGTCTGTTAAAGGCTCAGACAAACACAGACACCCACAGAGATGATTTCTCAGGTAAAACCAACAATCAGAGGAAGGACCGAAACCTTCTTCATGCTTGAGTTCAAAGCAGTACTCAAGGTCTCAGTGTCTTCGGGTACATTTTACACATTGAAATGTATCACTCCTGGCTGCTCACACAGGGGTGTGATGACAATAGTCCATCTACACAATAAATGTTTTCTTTAGCATATCTTTACAATATCTCTTACAAAATGTAGACATCTAGCAGAGTGAAACTGGCATATTTGTTTCATCCCTATTGCAATGTTACAAGTGTATCTGTCCACATGTAGTGTTGTTGTTCAAGGAAAGGTTAAGGTATAGGACAAAGCAGAATTCATTTAAGGTGCAGCTCTTTATCACTTTCTTTAGAACTAAGGATTAGCTCTGCAAGTGCAACTTTCAACATCACTCGTGCACCATACAGACAGGTTTGAGAATTATAATTGATCACTTACCTCAACACCAGTCATGCTGCCAAAACTTCTTTGATAAGTCAATGCACTGATTCCAAAAAATGTGTGAAGGTGTCCTGTGGTATCAGGTATCAAGTTGTTTGGAAGAATATGCAGTAAGCTGAAAGTTTGGTCCTCCATAGTATAATATTCAGAATATTAAGTCTTGTTTTTCCCTTACATCTCATGTATGATACTCTATTTCACATTATATTCAGGTAATCAGTGTTATTCACACCAAGTCATTGGTTGTAATATTGTGGCTGACTGGTGTAGATGTAGTCTGCTTACTCTTGCTGCGCATAGCTCATTTGAGAAGACCATCTGAGATTAAAGAGATGAATTTAGCAAAGTAAAAGTGAACTGGGGCAGTTTTTGACTTGGATCCAGCTGTTATACAGCTGCCCGCCATCCACTGCTACACTAATAGCCATGGCAGGTATGGACATTATGCTTGAAAGCTGAAACCAGTCTGCGTTCTTTAGTTCAATCTAATTAATCAGTCTAGTTACACAACAGGAAAGCACCTTTATTCCAGCAGAAGTTACAGCTTCACTGTAGCTTTTCTCCAACACCAAGCTGCTTTAAACAGAGAGGAAGTACACTCCAAATTAAGTAAAAAGGGATCATAATGTGGTCACATTTTTCTTCAAGTCTCCTTTGCTGATTGGCTACTGAAGAGTAAACAACATTCCACACCGTTTAGCTGTGGCAGCTTTCCCACTGCCAACTGTGGTCCTACTCTCACCTGGAGTTCCTACACACTCTGGGAGCTGGCGGGACAACGTTCACACTGCATGCAAGTTCTAACACATTTGAGGAGCGATTAGTGAATGCAGACTGGATTGATTTTAGTGGAAACATGTTTGCATCACCTGTGACTGCAATCACCTTACTGTGTTTCTGTTTGCTTCATCCTACTTTGGGGCAGGTAAGCAAGTATGCAACTAAAATTGTTAGTTATTGAGTGATGAATGAATGAATTAGCCACAGCAGGGTACCTGAACTTATATAACATCATTCCACTTAAAGTTCTTATGTCAAAAGGAATTGGTTAAAATGTGCTTCATGAATTATGTATGGTTTAAAGAGAATGGCATGCATAACTTCTTCTGAAGTCCACAGCAGATCTTAACGTGAATGTACTTCTTGGCATCACAAAAAAATTTTCACAGAGCAAACCTTGAGTCACCCTTACTTTGCACGCAAGCCTCAGGAGCAACATCCCAGAGGCTCCAGTGGCTGAATTCACTCACTATATCTATGCTGTGCTTCACTGCAAACCAGCTAAACATTTCCAAAATGCTGCATCTGGCTGTGAATGGCTCTCTTCAGCGTCTGCCATGCATGTCTGTGCTTGTATGTGTTTGTTTGTTTTCTACTGAAAAATGGCCAGCCAATTATGTGTTTGTAGAAGTGCATAATAATGTGAGTGTGATAGTGTAGAGTCTTGTAAATGTGCGTGAGAGCATTAATTCTAGTTCTATTAAATAGAACTGTGCTGCAATTTTTTGCACCAGCACTGTGTGCCTCCTACAGACTGTGGTAACATCACCCAGTTAACATGAACGCCATGTGAAATATCTCCCAGCACAGGCAGAAAGAGGCCTTTGACAACTACCCGATAAACACCAGCCATCAGCACTAAAAATGACTGAAGTCATTCCAAACCTCAGTTTGGTCTAAATAAGAAAGGCGTTTTCAACAAATATTGACTCTTCTTACATAACTGCTGCTGGATGAAAGCACTAATTGGTTGTCTGAAAACATGTGAGAGAGCAGAGGCCAAGTGGAGACTGATGCTGGTGAATCAACGAGAGTAATGAGGGAACAGGTATGGGTAGAAAATAGGTGTGTACCATTCACTTGAGGTCACAGCCTGTTAAATGAAAGCAAGGCACTGGAAGGAGATGACTGACTGACTGACTGACCGAAAAATCAAGCAGGTAATTACCCTCTAATGAAAGCCTTTACCTCCATTTCTATAATGACTCATGTAGTTAAAACTTCAAACCTAACCAGAACATCACACCTGGAACCACATAAGAAAGTGTTACACACACAGAGCCTTTCTTGTCAGCATGACTGAGTTACAGTATTGAGCTAGCCGGGGGGGGGGTTCCTGCTGGCAAATATAGTGACAAAACATGCTCTGATCTCCACAAGATTTACTCCTTCATACGAGCACCTCAGCCTCTGCAGTCCACTGGGTAAAATAGCGCAGTAGGTAGAGCAGATTCATTTGTCTATTCATTTAGATGAAGAGATTTTTTTTCCTCATTGCACTAGCATTCACACAGAAAAATGTGCCGGTGCAATTTATATGACTTAACATTACAAGAAATGCGCTATAAGTTGGAAATGTTTTCTTCATTTGACACAAAAAAGAAAACCAAATCCTTTTTTGAAGTCTTTTGGATGATTTTGTGTCCTTGAATGAATGGGAAGATAAATAAACTGCTAATAGAAGCGGCATCACTGGCTGGTGGTGCTTTCATCTCTCAACAAATAATTATTTTAACTGTCCTGAGCCATAGCGTGCCTAACCTTCTCACAAGGTTTTTAGATGGTTGCAACTGTTTTTCTGATCCTCTCTGTGAATTAGAAGATCAGTACTGAATGACAATATTCAACATTTATGAATTTATTCAGTGGCTCTTTTTTTAATTCTAGGACTGTCCTAGCAGGCAAGAAATACAAGGGTCTCTGAAGCAGGTCCAGAAGCTTCTGTCAGCCCATGAAGCCTCCTACATGCAGAGTCTGCGCAATCTAAAGAAGAAAATAAATTTACTGCTGAGCAGTGCTGCAAGGCAGAACACAAAAGCCATCAACAGTAAGTAAATATCTTAGAAAGACCTTATTCCAATTCTTAGATATTGGAATATATCTGCTTTTATCTTTTGATCATTTCTAGGTACCTGCCCAAAACTGGAGTCACTCATCAATGGGAGGAAACTTGGCAAATCACACAGCATAGGCCACGAGGTTCACTTCCTGTGTGACCCTGGTTATGAACTTGTGGGATCAGAGAGCAGGGTTTGTCAGGAAAGCCTGACCTGGAGTGGCCAGCAACCAACCTGCCGAGGTGAGAGAGGAGCCTTCTGCTGCCTGGCCTTGCTGTGATGGTCATTTTCTCCATCGCCTCCTCTTAATCCTCCTCCCACCAGTGTTTCTCCATTTCATTACTCTGACCATCACTCATCATGCTATCTAACCCACTGATCACTTTTACAATCCTGTCAACATCCTCTGTGTAACCTCTCTTCTCCTCTCCCCCCCCCCCCCCTTCTTTTTTGCACCATTCTGCTTTCTGTGCATCAAACATGTCGCCAACATTTTTCTATGTGGTGATACATTTCATATGTGACACATGATCATATTTCTTTATGTACTTTGGTCATTGTCCAGAGAGCTTTTTGAATGCTGTGACATGCGATATTTCAGCCTCCATGTCCTCTGACAGCTTGCTGACTTTGAGATAACAACTCAAAGGCTGTTTGATCAGGATGTGGCATCCCCTACACTTTGGCTGCCCCTCCCGTTAACTCATTTGCTCCCGTATTTTCTCATATGCCTCCACACACATACATATGTCATTATGTAATGTTTCGTGATGTTCAAGCATCAAAGTTATTGAGTTGCATATACATGCGTATCTCTGGACAGAGTTCAAACATAACCTTAATGTCTTTTTTTCCCTCAGACATCAATGAGTGTGCATCCTCCCCCTGTCTGAATGGTGGGACGTGTATTGATGAGGTGAACCAGTTTTCCTGTGTCTGTGTCAAAGGCTGGGCTGGAGTTATCTGTCAAAGCCCTGTGCCAACATGTAAGTATAATACATTGCATACTCAGGCCACACACGTGAATGAAATGTGGTGATACTTTTACTAAATTCATCTGCTTTTCCACACTATCTAAATATTTCTACAGTTAAAGATGGTTTGATAGTTTACTGAGGGATTTGAAAGTCTGGTAATGTTTTTGACAGTCATTCAATCATTACATTAAAACGGCCACCAACTTTACCCAAGAGAGTGGAGTGGCAGATGTGGACAGATTTCCAGGGCTAAGAGAGAGAGACAGACAGCTGTGAACGCACAGGTTCAATTTAGAAGCTTACTTAAAACACATGTCTTTGGACTGTGGGATGAAGCACAGGGAGAACATGCAAACTCCACTCAGAAAAGCCTGGCTGACAAACAGGTTTAAAGCCAGAGCATTTCTGCTGTGAGGCCACAGCGCTAACCACCATACCATTTATACATCGGGGGATGGGGGTGAGGAGTTGGACTCCATCCCAGCTGTCACTGGGTGAGAGGCCATGTATACCACCTAGACAGGTTGCCAGTCCATCACAGGGCCAACACACAGACACAGACAACCACTAAGGCTTATATTTAGAATCACCAATAAACCATCCATGTTTTTGGACATGTTTTTGAAGAAAGCCAGAGTATTGGGAAAGAACACAAGCACAGGGGGAACATGCAGATGCCACACAGAAAGCCTAGATTTGAACAGCAGATTTGAACCCAGCTAACCACTATACCGCCCACTATTTAAACGTATACTACAACATAAACCTCCTCACCCACAACCCCCATTTAACATAGTGTGGGCAAATGTTTTTCATAAAGATCAACTGCAGTGGTTTTGTAATAAAAAAAAAAACTTTACAGTTAATAATAATAATGATAATTAACTAATCCAAATTACATGTCACCAGAATTTCTGCACAAACATTTTCTTCTCTTTATTCCTTCCTGGCAAAATAAACAAATGCAAACATATTAGCGCTCACATATCTTCACTAAGCTCATGCTGCTGTCTTGTTCTTGTAGAAAAACAGTGTTTATTAAATATTACCTATCAAACTTGTATCTGTGAGGGCTTTATGTTGTTGCCACCGATACGACTCAGTGACTCTCCTCTTGAATTCCATTTGACACTGGCAGGTGTGACTGACACTGTCTCATATCACCATCGGCACACCAACATCAGTGTCTGACATATATTGTCGGCTGAATAAATAAATAACTCTTATCCCTGGGGCAGATACAAAGCTATAGCAAAGAAAATATGAAAACAGGTTATGAAAACTTTTTCTTCAACAGACCACCATTGCTTACCTGTCTTCTCTTCCTTATTCAGTCTTTGTCACCATGACAAACACCTCTGCCGCCACCTCCCCATCCACAGCTGCTGCTGCATCCACTTTACCAGCTGTCACCACCGAGCCTTATGTTCGTCCATCACGGTGCACTATAGTGCAGGGGACCACCCACTGCACCTGTGAGCCAGGGTACACCATCTCTGGCAGAGACAGCTACACCTGCACAGGTACACCTAACAGCTTTAGTATAATGTTCACTATACATTTCTCATATTATGATGTTTCCATATGGGGTGTTAGCCATGTCTGTGTGTGTTATGCGTTTTAGATATTGATGAATGTGAGCTGTTTCATAACGGACAGGCTGGGAGATTGTGCTTACACGCTTGTGTTAACACCCCTGGAGGCTATCGCTGTTCCTGCCCTGCAGGATACAATGTGACCCGTGACGGACGCAGTTGCAAAGGTGAGCAGTCCATCTTCCTGCTTTATATTTTGCTATCACTTTTCTTTTGTTTATTCACTAAATTTGCACTCAGAAGTACTCAAAGTATTCCTCCGAATGGTAGATTCTGAACAACATTGAATGTAATACAAAAATGTAGAGCCTACGAGTACAGTCGTGGCCAAAAGTTTTGAGAATCACATAAATATTGGAAATTGGAAAAGTTGCTGCTTAAGTTTTTATAATAGCAATTTGCATACACTCCAGAATGTTATGAAGAGTGATCAGATGAATTGCATAGTCCTTCCTTGCCATGAAAATTAACTTAATCCC
>VVHJ01062995.1:0-28737 GCA_015107715.1 Tylochromis polylepis | reverse complement strand
GCCAATGTTCACATTTTGGACAAAGAAGACAGATGGTTTGAACGAGGAGTGAAAGAAGCCATTTATGTCCACTGTGAACGACCATCTTTGAACAGAGGAGGTGGTTTACGACACCAACTGTCTGCTATCTATAATCCAGTTTTGAGATCCCTTCCCAGACGCCTTAACGCCCACTCACATCCTGGGCTGTTTGACCTCAGGTAATCACATGATAGGGTGGGGCTAGGTTTCACAATGGGTTCAGCCGAAACCTTGGCTGATTGTGACCCACACCCGTTTTCACACCTGGGCTCGTGTGATTAGGTAGAGGATCAACAGGGGGTCCATGACCCTCTTGGGAGACACTCCCATAAGGCTTTAAATCTGGGACTCTCCACCATTTGCTCTTAGAACTGAAGAAGCTTCTCGGATGAGAGGTGAAACGTTTTCAAGAAACTTAGAGAAGTCCAGACGCTTTTCTTTCCAAGCTCCTTAGATTTCTCTTTATACTACTTTATTTCTTTAATGTAGAAGACATTTTCATTATGAACTGAATTTTACCTCTGCAAATATTTGCACAATTATTTTACATTCCAAAGTCTAAAACAGGCAATTTTTCTGAAAAGTTCTGATGGAGGAGAGGCATGCTGGGAAAAATATTGTGCAAAATGCCCAGGAACCTGTTGACGTCAACTATGCAACGACAAGTGTCGTTGGGTTTTAGGCAAGCTTTCTTGGATGTAATTGTGCTAGAATTATGTTAAAGGTGGCATGAAGACTGAGTCAGCATATTCCTTTCAGGCTTCAGGGAGGCATGTCACCTTTCTGGAATGCTATTTACGCCTCTTAAACCAGCTCAGGCAGGGTGTCACAGGGTTGATCTTTGTGGAAGAAGAAAAAAGCACAGTGAGACTGTTAGCATATGCTGATAATGTTATAGTTTTTATAACTTGCTAAACTGACATTAAAACTCTTAAACCCATGGATGCCATTTTAAACCAGGATTTAAAATGGCATCCATGCTACTTCATAGAGTAAAGGGCCTAGAAAATGACAAGCTCCTTTTTCTTTCTAGACCTTACTGTCATAGACTTTTCACTCACTTTGACAACTATTTTAAAGGCCAGAGAGACTGTTCTGAATTGAATGGTAATATTGATGAGGACCCTTTACTCTCTGCGATGTCTGGAGAAGCTGCTTGAAGAAGTCACGAGTGGTCTTCCTCATCTCTTTAAGGAAGTGTTGGGGACTCATTCTGAAGGGAACCAATCTGTTTAATTATCATTGTCCATTTGTGCCACATGGAGGAGCAGGATGAGGAAGAAAAAAATTGTTGTTATCTTTTCAAACACCTGAACTGTGTGTATTTTCAGAGGTGATGAAGAAGGCTCTGTACACTGTGGCTGTGCAAGTCTTCAACAAAAGCATCATTGGCTGGTGTCCAGGAGTCAAGGTGGTTTGGTGTGTTGGCACTGGGTTTGTCTCCTAGGGGCAGCTGGAGGTCTCTGTACAAACCTCCCACAGAAAAAGGCAATGCACATCTCCATGGGAGAGTGGTGATACGTGTCTGTTGAAGCTACAAGCAAATGTGTGACACATATAGATTTGAAACAACAGTCCTTTTTTCCACCAATCAGGCTAAGAAAACATTGCAGCACCTGCGGATTGGCTGTCCCTAACTAGCTAACCTTTTTTTCTTTGCTATAGCAGTGCTTACTGGTTTTGGGGTCATTTTAGAAGACAGTATTTTTATTGTTGGTCCAAAGCACTTTGCAGCACAACATAGAAAGGTTTGTCTGATTAACTCTCTAATAGGTTGGGCTCACAGGAGCATCTGGCTCACTAGGAGAAATGAAATGAGGGGGACAGCTATAAAAGCTGAACTTAGATTCAAAAGACTGGTGGGTGCAAACCTTAAAATAGAATTTGTAAACTATGAAATGGTCTGACATTGAAGAATTTGTTTGAGTTTGTTTCAGTTGTGTTGTCTGCAGTGTAATTGGAGATAGACACATTTTGTTTTGTGTATATTTTTTCTTGTGTGTAGGTCAGATAGTGGTTGAGTTTGGCATTGGATTGTACATGTGTTAAACTTCCCTCTTAGTTATGGTTGTAGTTGAAAACTTTAACAAACGATGGGTGTGTCAGAGGTCTGCTCTGCTCTCCTTTCCTCTCTTTTCTTCTCCAATCCACTCTTATCCTCTACTCTCCCATGCTACTTTGTTCCTATTGGTCCATTAAGTCAGTTGATGCTGCAAGTCCTTTAGCTCTTTTATAAGCAGCTTTTACAAGTTGGCTCACTGACTGTGGACCACTGAAGGATAGAATTGAATGGCACCAAGGCCCAATGGATTTATCCCTTTCTTATATTCACAGCCAGAAGATCCTGGCCTGACACACACAGAGGCTTTTCTTCATGGCTCTGTTTTGCTTGAAATAACTTTTACTCTATTTGTTTATCACGCTAACTGGCTTCCATGATTTGGAAACTTTACAGGTGAAAAAACAAAATCAGTTTTGTATTACTGTACAACTTGTTTCAAGCAAACGAAAGAACCACCAAAATGAACAGGTCATTTATCTGCTCGTATACTATCTCTGCCACCTGTTTTAGAAGCTCATTACAGTAGCTCAGACGACTTTAAACCACAAAATGTCCTTGAATAAGCCTGGGTTTCCCACTGTGGTTGAATAAACCATTTGCTTTAATTGTGTATATCTGCTACTAGCAGACAAATACTTGTCACTGTTCAATAAGAAATGGCCATCTGAAATAAAATTAGTTGTTCAAAGCACACTGGTCCACTGTGTATTCGGGAATTACCGTTTTACTGCCTATTATTGATAAGTGTTTTTCAGTTTTTCCTGAAACAAAAATTGTTTGAAGTTAAAATGGCAGTCCATCTTTCAACCTGGAGAACATGCACACATTAGCTTTATTAGAAAAAATGCTGTTCACGTAAGGGGTCTGCAGGCCCAAAAAACATCGACCCAATGTACAACGTATTTCCTAGATAATTTATTAATAATTTATTAACAGACATAGTATCCAGTAGTTTCGATACTGTGTGTGTGGGAATGTAAGTCAGAGTGAGTCTTGTATTTCCTACATGCCTTTCCTCCATTTCTGTCTGTGCTGCTGACTTCCTTTCTAAGAGGTCCTTTCTTTATTTTCCTGTCTGTGTCTTTTTCAGTTGTAGGGTGACCATTTGAAATTGCTCTTTACACCTCCCTGCTTCTTCTTCCACACACTCACATTTAGAGTGTGAAAGATAGAATACCCTCCCCCCCATCACCCACTCCTTAAATCAATCAACTGCCCACCTGTAACCCCCCCAGCCCCCACCCCTTTCACACAAGAAGGCAAAAACCCACAAACATGCACAGAAAAATACATTCTCTGGCATGACAGTCACACAATTTACATTCACAATTCCCAAAGTCCTCTTCCCATCATCTTATCCATCCTTCACTGAATCTTTCATTCACTCAATCTCACCCTGTTTCTCTTACTCCTCAAGGAGAGGCTGGCTGTACAGAGTGAAGGAAAGTGATAAGGAAATTGGAGAGGGGTGACTGTGTAAGTATAGTGAGAGTGGGACATGCTTTATGAACATGGAAGAGAATGGTGGCTAAGTCGTATTTCAGCTCACAACAGTCAAATACACCCAAATACACCATGTAGACTTCACACAGTAGTTTAGTAGTACCTTATTAGTATTTGGAAAATAATATTCCCTGTTGTAAAACTAAAAGAAAAAATGTTTAAAATAAGGCTTGGTCATGTTACGAATATTATCCCACATATGACAGAATCAGTCTTTCTCCTGCTATCTATCTCTTTTCTAACCTGAAGGCCATTTTATAGCCACTGTTGGCTTCCTCCCTGGTAGTGCAAACTAAAGGTGACAATACAACTGCTGGACCTGCGTTGGTGTTATTTCAGCTTGTCATGCACCTCTCAATTTTTGCAACCTGGCTCAGGTGATGCGGTCTCAGTGAAGGCACTGTTGTCCATTTTTGCTGCCATTTCAATGATAACTAAACTAAGGCTCAGAGAATTTCAGCTTGTACAAAGGGAGATGGTGTGAAAGCTTGAAAAGATGGGATTTTTTTTTTGTGTAGAAAACCTGGAAAAAAATATACCAGAGCTGATGTGGAGGTTTTGTCTGAGTGGTGACACCTATACTTCATGAAAATATTGCAGAATATTGTTTGGCAGGCTCTCACCACTGACATAAATGCTGTGATGACATCATTGCATACGACTTGACCAATGCAGTGACCATAAATAGGCCATAAAACATTGTGTGGGTTATTTCACAGCAACCCAATATCATGCCAAAGGTTGAAATGGACACGCATGCAGAAGTTGTAGTACTGCATGCAGAACGTATGAAGTACATTCCAGGATTCTTAATTGCTAGAAACTATTAAGCTAGGCGGTTTATATATATTTATATGTAAATGTGTTAGCAATGTCTGTTTAAATGCTTACCTGTGATTTTTTTTCATGTTGGCTTCAAAAAAAATGTCCCTGTGCTGGCCCTGCAGTTTACTGCCAGTTACTGCAACTTCTGCATGCGTGTCCATTTCACGCTCTGGAGTAACAAAGCGTGAAATGGACATGGTGGACCAACATCTCTATTACACGTTTTGTCATGACACCGGATTGTTCACAGAAGTATTTGAGAAGTAGTCCCTTGAAACAGTTTGGAAAGGGACAGATGCCTTCAAAAAGTATTTGGCAGGCGATTGATTGAACCTTCTGTTTATTAATGTAAACTAACTTCTTTTTTTTTTTTGTTACTGTGAATTGGCTGCATATCTTAAAGCCTGGTAAGATGAATTCTCTTATAATCTGATTTTATGGATCTTGTGAGAATCTATGTCCACGAAAAGGTCGAATGACAAAGACAGATTAACGTGAAGACAAACTGAGAAGAGGAGAAAAGTGATGCCGGAAGGTATACAGGATTAAAAAAAAAGTAAAAAAGAAGCAGACAGAAAGTGAAAGGGGGTTACTGCATCCAAGCAAGTTAGATGGAAGGGTAGGGATAGGGATTAGTAGTGGTGGGAAGAGATCGTAGTCAGACCATACCTGGGGAAATGTGACTCCACTGATCCTATGACAGGGCCATCAATCAACAGGTGGTGTGCATTGGTGTGTTTGAAAATTGGGGGGGAGACAAATTCAGCAAACACACCAACGGGCAAGGACAAACTGAAAGGTAACTTAATCACAATAAAAAAGAGGGTGGACTGAAACAATAATTCATGGCAGGAATATGACTCTATCCCAGACCACCTTGTTCATTTAAAACACAGTGTTTAGGCTGGCCTGCTGCCTGTGGTCAGCTAATACTTGTGCAAATGTTGAGGGTGTGGACATCTATGACCATCTTGAAGGAAAGATATCCAGACTGCAAAATGCAAAAACATTTGATTGAAGGTGTTTGTTTCTATGGGTACAACTGCAAAAACAATCAGTACAACTACAAATAGACAATTAAAAAATCAATGACTTTCAAAGTTAGCATGATAGTTTAATTGATTAGCTTTAAACATTTGTATATAGCAAGATTATTTTAAAAAAAAAGTGTTTGTGTATGCTGGCTAGTCTTTTTGACTGATCTGGTACAGCCATCCATCCATCCATCCATCCATCCATCCATCCATCCATCCATTTTCTTCCACTTTTCCTGGGCCGGGTCACGGTGGCAGCAGTCTAAGCAGAGAAGCCCAGATCTCCCTCTCCTCAGGCACCTCCTCCAGCTTGTCTGGGGGAACACCAAAGTGTTCCCAGGCCAGCCAAGAAATAGAATCTCTCCAGCATGTCCTGGGTCTGCCCTGGGGCCTCCTCCTGGTGGGACACGCCTGGAACACCTCACCCAGGAGGCATCCTTGTCAGATTTCTGAACCACCTCAACTGGCTCCTTTCAATGTGGAGGAGCAGGGTTATAGTTAGGGGGCTCTACTGTGAGCCCCTCCTGGATGGCTGAACTCCTTACCCTATCTCTAAGGGAGAAGCCAGCCACCCTTTGGAGAAAACTTCTTTTTGCCTCTTGTATCTGTGATCTCGTTCTTTCGGTCACTACCCAAAGCTACCCAAAGGGATGTAGATTGACTGGTAAATTGTGAGCTTTGCTTTTACCCTCAGCTTTCTCTCTTCACCACGACGGACCGGTACAGCGTCCGCATCACTGCAGCTGCAGCACCAATCCATCTGTTGATCTCCTGCTCCCTTCTCCCCTCACTTGTGAACAAGACACTGAGATACTTGAACTCCTCCACTTGGGGCAGTAACTTATCCCTGACCCAGAGTGGGCACTCCATCCTTTACCAGCTGAGGACGATGGCCACAGACTTGGAGGTGCTGATGCACATCTAGTACCTGACAACATAAATTGCATCTACACCTCGTCGTCTATCCCTCTCACTTATCTCTGTCTTCTGACTGTTTATTTTGCCAAGCACAAATGTTATCCATAGAAATACAGATAGACTTTGTATGCATTGCTAAGAGACTCCAATAGCTGCCAGAAAGTGAAAGTCACACCTAATGCATAAGTTAAGACTTAATCCTGTTTGGTATATTATCACTAAACAGTTTGCAGGTCAAAAAGACTCTCAGGCCACAAGAAAAGGATGTCCACCCCAATAACTAAACTTGTCACATTAGGATAAATTCCAACTAGCAACATTACTTGGGTCTGGCATTCAGCACATTTAGACATAGTTTAAACCACACAAAATGAGAAATTCAAAAACAGAAAAATCCTCTGTTGTATAAGTGTAAGGCAACTGACCTGAAATAATATTTTGTTTTTCTGTGGGACAAACCTTAGTTTTAGAGCCCTGGTGTTTTAGAGTTTTGATGCCTAAACAAAACAGTAACTAAAAACAAAAGCCCTTTAAATCTGGTTCTATACTTAAAGAAAAGAAAATTAAAGTGCATGTCAGTAAAGCACATCAGAGATGCAAAAAAACCCAAGGGCAATTTATTGAAGTTAACTGACAGTCCAAATGCTCAACTAGTAAAAGTTTTATTAGACCCTTTGGCTTTGGAGGGATCTTTCTACAGCTTTCTACAGCTTTTTACAACTAATACTAGAGCCCTGGTTTATAATATAGGGTTTGTCTCCCAGATCCAGTTCAGATGGTCATAATTTCCTTAAGGATTAATAAAGTATTCTGATTCTGATGACAATTTCAGGGGTTATTTCTTGGACCTGACATTGTTTCTCCACAGCCACAGGAGACATTTTACAACTCTTCACATGTTGATCAGTTGTCCCTATGACAATTACAGGTACATTAACAATTACAGCCAATGGAGTTCCCCTAGAAGATTAAAAGTGTCATTAATACTAGTGATAAGAGATCACGCAGGACAGTATAAGGAGGGACACACAGCAAGAGAAAAAGAGATAGAGAGACCACCAAAATAAACTCTATGCTCATGATGAATGGGCTGCTCAGAAATAGAAACCTCATCCCTCTCTCATCCCCTCCATCCTCTTTCTCCCTGTTATCTCTCCTCCTTAACCACTCTTTCCTTCCTTTCTTCCATAACTCTCACCATCTCTATTTATCTCGCTGTATCTTTCTGCAGCTCTTTCAGTCTCCGTATTTCTTTCCGTCTCCCTCTCTCAGATAGTGTGCCATTTGTGTGATCAATGGAGTTCATTCTTTTCAGAAAATTCTACCATGATAGATTTTCCTTAACGTGTTGAGTCTGCACTGAATGAAGCAAAAGCAACCTGATGTTTTGATGCTTTTATCAAACACTTACATTTGGACATTTGGTGGATTTTAACAATTCCCAAATATGTAACTGCTGTACTAGAAATATTTTACTTTGTAATACAATCACAATTACTTTGCTAGCCATGCCTAAGGATTTATAAAGAATAGTTATTTGTTCAAGTCTAGAACAAAAACAGACAAGAGCACACACACAATAACATCAATAGTAAGACTGGCAAAGAGGAACAGAAGATTGAGACCATGGCTGATGACTGTCACACATGAAAGGAAATTGGGAGTAATGGTAATAGGCAGCGTGCTTTTCTCCCGTGGTCACAAGATAAGAATTCTATCAGCTTTTCACTAGTATTTTATTTTTGCCACCACAGAATGCAAAGTACTACATCTACTACTACATCATACATCGTAACCCTAAGAGTTGTTACAGGATGGAAATGAAGCAGTCAGGGAATTGCAGCATTGAAGGATTTTACAAGTGTGACTGGCTGCATCACAGAGTATATCAAATTCTGTGAAAATACCATCTTACCAGCTAACACTGTATGCTGCTTTGTGAACAACAAACCCTGGATTGCTAGTAGAAAGAACTACTTAATAAAAAAAAAGAAATAAAAAAGAAGAAAAAAAGCCTTAATGTCTGGGGACAGGAAAGAACTGAAAAGGGTGTAGCATGACCTAAGGGTGAAACTGAGGAAATGCAAGAACTCCTACAGGTGGCGGCTGGAGGGCAAACTCTAGCAGAAGAACATGAAGGGTATGTGGAGTGGAATTAATACAATCATTGGGTTCAAGGGGACAGAGAGATGAGCACGGGCAGCCTAGAGAGCGCAAATGAGCTAAACAATGTCTTCAGCAAGTTTAGTTCAAAGGCCTATGCTACCTCCTCCATCACACACCCTAACATCCACACAACCCCCCGATACCTTCCATTATTTGCTCTTCTCTTTTGCTTTCCCCCAAGAGATCTCACCCACCTGTGATAAAACACCCCCTGCTTGACTTTGACTTCTGGTTGAGGTTGCAAGACATCTGGAGAAACTACATCAGGACAAGGCTACAGGAGCTGTAGCCTAGGGGCTCTAAGGGCCTGTGTTAGCTAGCTGTCTGTGATCCCGATTCACATTTGCATCCTGTCTGCAACCTGAAGCAGGAGACGATACCAGTGTTTTGGAAAACGTCACGTCAGGTTCCTGGATCGAAGAAACTGAGACCTCTGCTACCATCAGAGGTACAGTCACATTGTAGCATAAGCTCACAAACAGGAAAAACAGTGATTGGAGAACATGCGCACCAGCGACCAACCAACCACTAACCATTGCAACCATATGCCATGAAGTTCTCATTGCCTTTGAAGTGGTTGCTTCAAAGACAGTGACCAGGTCTATATATGCTTGCAGTCAGTGCCACCTTGAACGTGACTGAGATGCGTCAAGATGGCAATAAAACAGCAACAATAGACTCAGACTGCTATCAGCTTGCAGTGAAATTGGGTCAAGTTGGCAGTTACATGCTGCAGAGAGCATGCTCCTATTTTGGTAGTACCAGCTGCATTGTGAAGATCACCTTCTCTGATGTGTCAAGTGCATTTAACACCTTTCAGCCACTGCTACTAAGCAAGAAGCTACAACAAATGGCAGTAAACACATCCACCATCTCGTGGATTACAGAGTACCTGACAGACAGGCCATAGTATGCGAGGAAGTCCTCTGTCTGACTTGGTGATGTGCTGTACAGGAGCTCCACAGGAAGATGTGCTGTCTCTATTCCTGTTCACCTTTATACACCTCAGACTGAGGTGTATACACTGAGGCTGTATACCAGAAGGGGATAAGCAGGCTCTTTTTCATAAGGAAGCAGACATCCTTCAATGTGTACAGCAAAATGTTGGCAATTTTCGACCAGTCAGTTATGGGGTACACAGCGTTATTTAGAATCATTCTTGTAGAATAAGTCAGTGAATTGGTAAATGTGCTTGTAGTGTGTTTTGAGTGGTCAGTAAGTAGAAGCCAGTCCAGTCGATTCCATAGTAAACCAGGAACAACATTTGAAAATAATTTGACACATTCTGCTTTGGCAGTGAATGGCAACCCTGAATCATATCAGATACATAAAGATATTGACTCAAGGATTACGCATCTAAAAATGTTTTCATATTAAAGTTGTTCTTTCTCCATTTTTATGTATAATAATTTACTTATATACACACTCTAGTCTTTTACTGAGGCTGTCTGAACATTCATGCACATCCACACAGCACATTTTCAAACAAGGTTGACAATGAAAGCTAGCCTTTGTGTATAGCCTGTGTGTGTTTATGTGTGCACCCCTCTCTAATTAAATTTAAAAATCAGACGCAATATTTAACCAACACAATATTGGGCACTGCTGATAACATTATCAAATCTCGGTATCTGTCCTTTTCACTCATACCCATCTGGCTTTTCTCTTGCTCTCTTTCTTCCTTTCTCACTTTTCCTGTCCTACACGCTCCACTGTGTTTTGATTACTGGCTGAATTTGTGTCTTTGTACTTGGAAATAGAGCAGGATGGGCATTTTGAGAGGGGTAAGAAGGATCACAGATGGGCCTTGTCAAATCTCTGTACATCTGGCTCCCTGGCCAGTTTTCTACACACAGAATGATCTATACTTATATTTCATGACCATTTCATTAATCACGATCATGCATACACAAAGATGAATAAGGGACAGGGATAGTTTTGAATATGTCATATAAACACATACGCATAGTTAACCATGCATGCCCATGAATGAAACACACACACTAGAGTGCTCATAAATACACACACACACAAAGACAAACTGTGCAGCAGGACACAGTGGGTATGGACTCCTGTTGTGGTTTATGGTTGCCAAACAATGATGGCAGAGAATCAGGATCATGCCAGGTTTAAAGGTAGCCAATAGCATATCAGTATAAGGATGACAGAGGGCCAACTCTGACTTGTTGTATAGCGCCACCAATTGAGCTCAAATTGATTTGCCTCTTTCCACTGAAAGCCCTTTTTATAGTAATGCAGCTTTTAAAAAATATATATTTCCTGTATTTTGGCATGTATATAATTTGCAATTTAGGTTTATTAAATTGCCCCCCAACGCTGGTTTCCTTTGGTGCAAGGCTACTAACAATCACATTCCAATCAAACAGTGATCAGTGCAACAATACTATAATAAAGGACAATATTTAATTAATATGCAGAGGAACTTTTTCCCCCCCCAATTTGTTTCTCATATTTTGATGATGTTAATGGCTCCCTCCAAGGGTCAACTTTTGCCTGCATGAAAACGCTCTGCATGCACGTATGTTTATCAGCTGTTCGAGGTCCCTGTCCTGGATTGGGACATATGCTTCATAGAGTCCTGTGGACACACACACACACACACAACATACATGCAGCAATATGCACCTCAAAGGTACTCATAGTGATAGAATAAGAATAAAGAAAAAGGAAACCTGGAGCTTAATAAGCAAATGTACTGATTATATGACCACATGACCTATCTGCCAGACAGCATGATTATTTCAAGCTATATCAGAAAACTAACTGCGGGTACATTTCAAAGGGGCTTCTTTCCGCCTATGACTCTCAACCTCCAAGAATAATAGGTACCAAAATATGAAGTGCTTATCTCCATGCTGCAGCCATAAATCTGCATAATGTTGCATAATGCTGATCTCTAATACTACATGAAGTTTCATATCAAGTAATAAATATGACATCACCTTTATAGGTTATTTTTTATGGATTAAACCAAAGCATTGAAAATCAATGAAATAGATATTTTTACATATTCTAAAAGCCTCTTATAATACACAGCCAATGACTCAAGACTGAATAGGTCAAATCTCCTGCATCGTTTGTAATATATTGAAAAAAAAGGTGTTGGGTAAGCAATAAAGTTCTATATTCAACAACGTTTGCAGGGTTAGGGCAGTTTTCCGACTTTGTCCTCTCCTCCATGCACCTTTGAAACAGTTCTGCCGGAAACCTCTACTCCTCTTCTGTACTCTCAAAAATAAAGCATTTTATTGTACCTTTAGTGGTACTACGGCTTGTCTGTAGGGACGTACCATCTAAGGTACTGTCACTGTACTCTCGACAAGAGTACTTAAGTCTTAAGCCTAAAGAGACCCACCTTTAAGCTCTGGTGATAACTAATGTATTGGTGCAAGATCTGACTTTTTTTTTAAAAAGGTGAAAAACTGGGTACCCACTAATTTTTTATATTTTTTATATTTAAGGACAGAATTTCTAGGTGTAGTCAAGTGGCAGAAGTTTTCCACTTGGGTGGTCTCAGAATCTCATCTCTGCTTTTCGCAGACGATGTGGTTCTGTTGGCTTCATCAGGTGGTGGCCTCCAGCTCGCACTGGAGTGTTTCACAGCCGCGTGTGAAGCAGCAGGAATGAGAATCAGCACCTCCAAGTCTGTGGCCATGGTCCTCAGCTGGAAAAGGGTGGAGTGCCCACTCCGGATCAGGGATGAGTTATTGCCCCAAGTGGAGGAGATTAAGTATCTCGGGGCCTTGTTCACGAGTGAGGGAAGAAGGGAGCGGGAGATCGACAGACGGATTGGTGCTGCGGCTGACGCTGTACCAGTCCGCATTGGTGAAGAGAGAGCTGAAGGTAAAAGCGGGGCTCCCGATTTACCCGTCGATCTACGTCAATCTTCTCACCTAGGGTCACAAGCTTTGGGTAGTGACTGAAAGAAAGAGGCTGCGAATAAAAGCGGTGAAAATTTGTTTTTTTGGAAGGGTGGCCGGCCTTTCCTTTAGAGAGAGGGTGAGGAGGGCCATCTGGGAGGGGCTCAGAGTAGAGCTGTTACTCCTCCACATCAAAAGTAGCAAGTTGAGGTTGTTTGGGCATCTGACAAGGATGCCTCCTGGGTGAGGTGTTCCGGGCATGTCCCAGCGGGAGGAGGCCCCGAGGCAGACTCAGGACACGCTGGAGAGATTCTGTCTCTCAGTTGGCCTGGGAATGGCTTGGTATCCCCCAGACAAGCTGGAGTAGGTGGCTGGGGAGAGAGTGGTCTGGGCTTCCCTGCTTATGTTGCTGCTCCCACGACCCAGCCCCGGATAAGCAGAAGAAAATGGATAGCTAGTTTAATTTTATGTTTTTATTATGTAAACTTAGCACACAAAGTAAAGAAATTTGTGTTTGGCTGATTGTTTTTCTGTTGTAACAATACCTCTTGGCAGTATACTATCCGACATTAGGTGCTTGGTGCCAAGCATGCCACATTTGACTGACCTGGTATTGTGCAAAATGAAGATGCAGGATTATTTGGAGTGAGCCCTAGTGTCATCTTCAAATTGAAGGCCACATTCCATGTAACAGGGGAGACAGACTGGGAAATGGGCATCCCAAGAATAGGACCGGCGTCCCTAGAAGAAGACCGTTTCCTCACCCTGTCAACACTTAGGAATCATGGGCAGTCTTCTACAGATTTGCAGTCAAGGTTTGCAGGACAGTATGGCTGATGGCTCTCTACCCAGACAATCTGCAACACACTGCACACAGCCAATGAGAGCCAATAAGAGTCAATAGCAGAATAAGTTGTTTGGCATTGGGAGAGAAGTTTTGGCAAGTTTTTCATGGGTGCGACACACATACTCAACTCTGCTTTTTTTTTTATATTTTTTTTTTACAAATGTGGAGCAATTTAAGGGGGTATAAACAGACTTTCCAATAGTATAATATTTATTGCCAAAAAGCACTTCTTTTACTTCTTTGCTGCTTTACTTTGCTTTTCCTTACATCACTTTGCTAAGTGAATATATATATATATTCAGTCTTACCCACCATTCAAGAGTTCCACAATTAACTTCACATGTGTGAAGGGAGGAAACACTGGAGGCACAGTGAGAAAATATGGTGCCATCATAAGATTAAGAATAAAGAGAGTAACCTATAGGGGATAGATTTTTAGGGACAGAACTTCTGTCTGAGATTGTACAATTATACAAAGTCATGACCATTATGAATTTGGAAAAATAAGTTATTTTTTTTAGAATTATTTTTGTCTACAGATTTTGATTTGATAGCAGCCATATTAAGCTTCACTCCAGTTCAGCTTTAGTGATACAGAAAACTCTTTCTATCTGTTCCAAACATCTGACCTGACAAGATTTTGTCATATGTGGTGAAGTGTAATGTAAAACATATCAGCTTCAATCATCTTCAATCAGTCAAATGCTTTGTCTGCACCTTTTTCAAGATATCGATCGTGGCTCAGAGAGTTGGCAGTTCGTCTTGTAATTGGAAGGTTGCTGGTTCGAGCCCCAGCTCGGACAGTCTCGGTCATTGTGTCCTTGGGCAAGACACTTCACCCGTTGCCTACTGGTGGCGCCGGTGTTCATCAGTGCGCCCCAGGGTGGCTGTGGCTACAATGTAGCTTGCCATCACCAGTGCGTGAATGGGTGGATGACTCAATGTGTAAAGCGCTTTGGGGTCCTCAAGGACTAAGTAAAGCGCTATACAAAATACAGGCCATCTTACCATATATTTCAGTTTCTGTCATTATCATTTTTTTTTTTATTTTTCTCTTTTCTTATGTTTAGTCATCTTCCTCTACTTCAGTTTTCTTCCCTTTATTCTATTGCTCTCTTACTGCCCTCTTTTCCCTCTGCTTGTCTCTCTCCCTTTAAACTGTTCCCTATGTGCCCACGCACCATAACCAAACCAGCCTGCTTATTCATGTTTCACTGAGGTATCACTTTATTTCTGTGCTATTATTTTTTCTGTGTAGTCGCCTCGGTATGACTTGCCCCAGACAGCGCTACGCTGTCCCACCCTCATTATATTTTCACACTTCGCTTCCCTAGGACACAAAATGCACACACATTTCCACACACACTAACTGCATTATGTGTCTTTTGTTTGTGCCAGCTTGGGTTCAATGGAAATCCATCTGTGTGGTTTTTTTTATACGTGTGTATAGGGAAATGTGAAAATTTATTCTTTTTTTGATGTTTTTACCACAGTAGGTTGCTATGTAGGCTATTCATTCATGATAGTTTCCACAGTATGCTTATTGTTATCATCAGTGACTGTCATTACTACAATAACACTGCACTATAGACTTAAAACTTTAGTATGTTTAAAATTGGATAAACTTTGTTTTGCTATCAATATATACCAAACATAGCTTTTTTTTAAACTATATTCCTAACCTGCCAAAGCCTAGCTTAAACAGACAATAAATAAATAATGTTCTCATTGATCAAACAACCTACCGTCACCCAACTCAATCCTGCTGAATCCAAATTGATGGAAAGAAGGAGGCACTTTTCTTAAAGTGTGCAATGTCCACTTCAAACCAGAAGTAAATAATAATAATCACAGAGAATAATTAATTTAAATAATCTAGAAATACCCTACACAGTATAAGCAAAACAATTTTAACATTGGGTGAAAAGTTCTTTTGTAGGATCTGGTAAGCAGGTGCTTATCAAAATAAGTTTCCAGGGTATTAAGTGCATACATCCGAATCCCTGGCAACATTTATGGTACTGTAACTGAAGATGAAACCTAGCTTAAAAAAAGAACGAAGAGCTCCCTTAACTTTACTAAGCTGTAACATAATTAAACATTTATGCTGGTGGCATTTAGCTTACATTCACAATTAAACAGGTTACAGTAAGTGATCAATTTTGTGCTTCGGTGCCTTACATAATAAAAATCTGACAAGCCAAACAGATGAAGGTTTAAGGTTAGAAATAAAAATTCCCTCCCAACACAGTGCTTTCATCAGTATCCCTTGCCCTCTTTGGAACTGAGATACTGTGCCAAAACCACAGTAATCCAAGGCTACAAACTCCCAATGTTTATGAAATGTCTGGCAAATATGCTGGAAGATGGATAAAAATCGAATGTAAATATATGGAAATAAACTGCAAAGGAGCAATATGTCATTTTTGATAAATGCCTGTGTAAGGCCTTTAGAATAGGGATGAAAAACAGTGATGCATTAATGTAACCTGTGATGCTCAGTCTAACAGTAATATACAAAACTGTGAGGTAATGTGTTCACATATATTTTGTCTTGTAGAGAAACTATAGAGAAATACTATGTATTTTGATCTGTGTTGGTGGGTTTTAACACGTGTGAGTTTATTTTGAAAAGCTAATTGATGTGTGCATATGTTTAGATCAGTGTATGTAAAAATAAATAGCTAACACAGCCCAGTGAGCTTTGCATTTAAACACTTGAATTTATGTTGGCACATGATTAGCTGCTTTGGATTTCTGTAAAAATTGAGACTGTAAACAGCAAACATTAGATATTTGTTTTGTGAAAGGAATGTTTTTAAAATTATAATGCAGTTAATCGTTTTCTTTTCATTTTTCTCTTCCCCATCCTTTTTGTCTCTTTAACAACTACTGATTTTTTTATGCTTTTTCCCCCCTTATTTCTTACTATCCTCATTTATCACCCATCTCTCATCAGTGTCTGACAGCCCATCAGTAGCAGCGGGCGGTGGACCAGGCGGAGGGCCGGACTTCTCCCAGTCCCACTTTTCCTCCTCTCTTCCCACCTACCTCCCTGTCCAATGCCAGCTAAGTGGCGCTGATTCTGCCTTCTTCCTGCGAGAAGCCAATCAGGAGGTTATGCGAAATGGCAGCCTATCATCACGGACTGAGCCATTCTTTCTCCACCAGCTAGAACCAGGCATTTCTGCCCCACAGTCTCTGCCAAGTGTAAACTGCAGTTATGGAAATCTGAGCACTGAGCAGCCAATCCCTGTGGAACTGCTTCAAGGTCCACCACCACACCTGCTGCTTTCAACAAACCGTGTGACGTTGAACTGGAAGGTCAAAGGTCAAGTAGTGGTGCCTAAAGTGGGCTCAACGAGGCCTTGGATACAGGTATTGTATTGTTTGGATTTTTTTTTCAAACATTTACTGACTTAACTTTGCTGAAGCTTCACATACGATACACTTACCCATTCAAGAATCAAGAAGCACTAATTACATCATTTGGTAATTTATTTGCCTGTATGTGCATGCATTCATTAATTCATCATCAAACTTTATTGACTATTTAAAACTTGTTTTTTTCTATTTAGCAGGAATCCATGTATTATTTAATGAAAACAATGTAAATGCACCTGCTCTTACAGACATGATTTTTTCCCCCGTTAAACCTGCTTCAAATGATTTTTGGCCACTAGGGGTGATAGGGAGTAACGTTGAACTAGAAAGCATCTCAGCAAACACACGTTTGCATATTTAGGAGAAAGGAAGGATATTAGTATTTATCATATTTATATCCATCTGATGGAAGCGGCTCCCATATTCAATCTCTGTTATGGTTTCCTCAAATTCTGGAAGGAAGCAGTACAGTTCTGTAGCAGCTAAATGCTCCATTATTTTCACAGGCTAGTTGCCCTTTTTTTTGTGCCATATCGCAGGGAAATGTAAGAGCAGTGAGAGTAAGCCAAAACAATAAAGCTGTGGTTCACAAAATTAAACCAATGAGCTGTAAAGCTAAGAGGCTGCAGAGTCAGGTGATAATTCTTTATCGCTTTATCACCAGGAGAAATACCCTTTACACACAGTAATTTGGTCCAGTGCTTATACAACATAAAAATATTAAATTGCCCAACTTTAATGAATATAGGAATATCTGAGATCTGTAAATGACAGGGAAGAAAATGGTTTTATAAGACAGAGAGATGGATAATTTATGGTCTTTGATTGTGTCTTACTAGCTGTCCAGATTTTTCCATTATGACATTATGGGTATTTGTTTCCTCTTCAGGTACTATTTTACTTGGTAGGGCGGCGTTGGGATGAGCCTGAACCACCTCCATCATCCCTCCTCCCGTGCATCAGGGCCTTGGCCATCCGTGACACTAGTGAAGCAGCACCCTCGGCAGGCTGCCGACTCATGGGACCATCTGGTATCTGTGTTGTCCGTCTGGAGATTCCCCCAGCTTGGTTTACACCACCACAAGTGAGAAAAAGACCTCCTGAAGTGGCTCTACCATCAGTGGATGTGTATTACTCAATTATACCAGTGGAAGGTGCTGGTCAAGAGTGTCCCTCCATTGTTAATGAGCCATGGAAAGCTCCAAGTGCGAACCCTGGACCACATGGTGGTCTGGCCATGGGCCTTGGGGGGCAGTGGAGCACCCTAGTGGATGAAGGTCTTCAGGACATGCTGAAAGTTGGTTCTGTTGCAATGAGCATGGGCCCTGTTTCTGCCAAAGGAGAAAGACTACAATTAGATGACAATGTGGAAGTTCTGGAGCCTCCCAGCCCCGTTCGGCTCGGCAGAACAGTGGCTTTTGCTGTCTACATGAAGACAACTTCAAATACAGAACAGTTTACACTGAGGTGGGAATGCATACACTTTCACTTTATCGACTAGCTTCATTTTTATTTGTCATTCTGATATGCATTTCAGTTTCACTCTGGTTCTTTTTCTCTGTCATCTTCACTTATTTCTTTCCTTCCCATCCGCTCTCTCTCTTCTTTCAACCCCGCTGCCTCCCGAGGTTGACGGCTGTCACCTTTGTGTACTCAGCCTCTTTCAGGAGCCAGCAATGCAAATAACAACTTCATGAATATTCATGTGTGATCCAAGGAGGAAAGAAAACACTGAAAATGAAAAGCAGGAAAGGGAAAGGGTAACACTGAAGGACTTAAGGTTGGGAAGAGAGACAAATATAAGAAAAGGTAAAAAAAAAAGTCATGCAAGGTCAGCTACATTATTTTTTTTCTGACATAAGCAGGAGGATGTTTTCAGGTGGCTGTTTGTAGGGGGAATAAAATCTTTTCTGGTGACATAACGTTTATAACCCCTGATCTTGATAGATGTGCAAATTTATCAGTCTATTTAATGTACATCCCAACACACATTGGTGTGGATTGCTGCTGGTATTACTATAAAATTATACTCCTACGAGGGTTAAAACAATTCAGGATATTTTTGGGAGCTTGAAAGAGAACCTAACACAGTGAACTACACTATGACTCCCTTTGTCACATTAGGTTTGGCTTACTGTTTTTGAACATTTGCAAAGGATTTCAATTGATTTTAGCTAGTGAAGGCTGAACAGCAAAAAAGTACTTGGAACAGCTTTAGCTGATGCATATTTCCAAAGGATGTGTTGCCTTAAGATATTTCTGGTAAGTAAGGTGTCTTGAGCTGTTTCCGCACACGTATCATGAGGATATCAGGATATTCAAACATTTGTAGTTGTGTTTCCTCACATGTAACACATAGCAAGAGATAGTCAGGCTCAGAATCCTACAACTGGAAAGAATCGGTTCGCTTTAGACAAGGCTGCTGCCTGAGTAGAGCTTTCAGGAGGTAACACGTGTGACATCCATTTACTCGTTGCAAATTCACTGGACAATTATCTGCTGTATTTTCACACGGTGCAATCATGTCTGCATGGCGTAGTGGTTTGCACATTTGCCTTCGCATGCAAAAAATCCTCGGTTCAAAATCAGAAAGAGACATAAATCTACCCTCAGTGGGTCATAAGTTATTGTACTCCTAGTGTCAGTCCCAAACTTCCAAAGAAGAATCTGTGTCAAATCAAAAATGTGGTTCCAGCTGCAGTGGAGAGCCTTGGGAGATAAGTAAACAGCCAGAAGTACCTTTTATTCTTACATGTGTGCAATTGGACAGACTCAGACTTGGGAACTGGCAGGTTTAAGACAGCCAGTTAGTGCCAGACTAATTGATTATACATATATACTTCCAGCAGGTGCTCTAACTTGATGTCTCATTTTTTTTGTACTGCACATTTGGACCATTTATGTTATATACAATATTAAAGTAAACTGATTTATGTAATCAAGAGACATATTTACTACCACAGACAGTCAATTAAAAATTAAGACTGATATTAAGCAAGTGAAAATCCTTTTACCATCAATTTACACTTGATGTGATAGTTAGTTTTTAAGATAGCATCAATGACCAAACAACCACCAATGTTTTTTAATTTACTTTGGCTATTAAGAATTCAACTTTTTGGAATGGTTGGCATACACAATTGAGTAATTTGCCTCCCCCGAACAGTTGCAGCAAGACGAGCAGAGGAGTCGGTAAAACACTGGTTATACACATTCAGAGTCACCATAAGGAGGCAGGACACAGAGTTGTGTTACTGTGGTTTTATGCATTAACTAAGGGACATAAAAGCCCTGCCTAGTTGGCTCAACAATAACAGCTTGCAAAGCTGGTAATGACAGAACTGTTTATGAAACACTTTACTGTTACCATCTGATTCTAGTCAAAATGAATGGTCAGTCCCCTAAATACTATTTATTTTAACTAAATTAACTGGCAGTCAGTATTGGCAGTTTGGTCTCATGAAATGGCATCACAAATCATTTTGCACCTTATTGTTATGCATGTTTTACTTTTCACGTCTCATTCTATGCCATCAATAATGTCCTAACCCTGAGATGCGTGCTAACCGTAACCTTTTCACATGTCATTTGACAGCATCAAATGACACCAGATAAAGGTTATGGCTAGGGTAAACGCCGGGGTTAGGACTGATAGTATGAAGAGAAAGATAGAAAATCAGTGACAAGGTTAAAATGCATAAAGATGACAAGTAAAATATAGTCCCATGCTAATCATATGCAATTCATAATATCACATTATTCACACTGTTGACTAAGCTTTTTAAAAATACAGTTATTTTTTAGGGTATTTTTTGAGGAAAAAATGTTATAGATCAGTGCTATTATATCTTCAAACAAATAAATAAATTTAGAATTAATCCATTAAAAATACATAACCACCTGTACCAGTTTGTGGAAGCTGCCATGTTGCTTTTTGAATACAGCTATTCTGCCCAATTGGTTTTTTTTTGTATGTGGCTAGAGACTGGCCACTTACGCAGTACATCAAATGGACAGTAGACGAGAACTCGTAGGTTTACTTGCTTGTCTGCACCTTTAGCCTCAAGATATGAAAGATCATACCTGTGTTTTATCATCTGTGAAGGGGTCCTCTTCACCAAAGAAACTAAAATGTGAAGCAAAGAGAGAATGTGGCCAGCAACTGCATAAAATGTCATCTTCTTCCTCCTAAGCTCAAGTCTCACCTCCTGAACTGAAGTCAGGGCTCTAACATATGAAAATGTGCATAGGCCTCCTTACTTATTTTCAATATTGTTCCAATTACTTAGTGTCAGCAGTTAAGACGTGCAACTCTAGATAGCTGACAATGAGCCCACTAAGCAAAAACAGCTAGTTATAAGCTAACATTATGCCAGCTAATGTTAGACTTGAGTGTCCTAAAAATCACATTTTCCATCTGATAAACAGTTTGAATTGAGTCTCACATCATATGAGGATTAGTTTGCTCAATGTCCAAGGCCAGCAATGTTAGAGCCACTTCAAAGAAAATTTCACTAAAGCAACAGCATCTAACAACAGCAAAAGCAGCAGCGCTTATCAATACTAAAATCAGGCTATCCTCAATAATTCACCTCAGTATTGGGGTCACAGGACAGAAGTGAGCAATCACTGACTCAATGACTCATATTGGACTCAAACAAAGGTTTACAGCCTTCTCCAGAGTAAATAGATGTGGTCTTACATTGACAGGGAAACAGAGAAGCGACAGCCTACACTCACTACAGATGAACAGCAGTTAGAGTTGTTTCTCTTACATTTGGATTATGCACTTGAATTTGGTCTAAGAAAACAGAATTCAATTGACTGCAGTCTGCAATCTAGTGGTGAGACTTTACACACTGTACCTTTAACCTTATAATCTAAGTCAGCTTGACACATGTTTCTTACAGATACTTAAAAAAAAACAACTATATCTAAAGTTGTGCATTTCTTTGTGCACATAAAATGTGAAGTTGATCTCAGGACACAGAAGGAAACAAGAAGTGGCCAGACTGCACTGCAACTTGTCCTGCTACCTGCTGACAAACACACACAGACACAGAGGGAAATAAATATTCCACCAACATCCAGTGCTGTTTCTCTCTGAAATGAATACACGCATACATCATATGAACATTCACGCATACTGACGATGCTTGTTTTATGTCTAATAAACAGCAAGTGTGTATTAAAAACACACACCCAAACACAAAAACCACACACACACCTGTTGAAGTGATGAGATGTGATGTTTTGGTTCCCCCTACAAACACTTAGTCTCTGTCTTCATTGTGGAACACCATTGTTGTGTGCATGTTTATATATTGTCTTGTGTGTATGCAGTTGTGCCTGGTACTGCTATGGAAAGAAAGTGTAGGTAATAGAAATCATCCTTTTACTTTTTTCATGCCATTATCACTTCTGTTTGTTTTTTTTCACTTCTCATGGCCTGTTATCTGTTGTGGCTATGTCAAATTATGCTTTGTTTTCTGCTTCTGTTCAGTGTTTTTTCTCTCATAGCTTTTGTCCACTCATTTTTCCACGTTTGAAAAACGTCCAACTTCTATTTCACGTATTCCACTTATCTCCTATCTTTATGTCTCAGTTGAGAGATCTGCTTGTTTGCGTGTATGTGTGTGTGTCCTACCTCCAAGTCATGCCCTTTGTCCAAGCAAACAGTTCAATAGATAATCTCCCATGTTAGACGCAGAGTCAGACATGTAATAAGGCTTAAGTGGATTTCATTCCTGTGTGTGAGAATGCGCGGGTGTGTGAGTATGTATGTGTACGACACATAATAAGCCTTACGTGTGCTCCATTACGCTGAGGTGATGTGATTATGATAAACTGCTGAAGAGATGGAGGGACACAGAGAGAAAACGAGTGAGACATACAAGAGTGAGAAATATTAGAAAATAGAAGGAATGAAAAAGAAAATTATTAGAAAAATCTTAATGAGAGAAATGGGTAAGATGGTAAAGTATTTCACTTGCCCTTCTTCCTCACATGTCTGAAAAATTAACTAAGAATAAGCTGGAAGGACCAATGACAAGAGGCAGCATACGTTAACTAAATTGGACTGGGCATCCTTCCTGTATCACCTCCCCCTGAGCTTGTAGTCTCACATAACCATACATGATTCTGTCACTTTGGGAAGAAACTACATATCTACAGACAATGAGCTCAAACTGTCCGAGTCATGTGGTACTGATTAAGTTACACTGCCAAGTCTTCCTCCTCCAGTTCTCTTTTCCAGTCGTAGCTTTTACTCTGGTCATTTTAAATGTTTCATTTTTCTAACTACTTTAACTACAAATAAGCAAAGTCAAAGGTTTCACCAGATGCATCTCTGTCATAACTGAACTTCTCTTTGAACGTCCAGTTTTATGTGGTTTTAAAGTAGATAGCTCTCTGTGTGTAATGTTGTTACTACCACGCTGTTTTGAGTTCATTAATTTCCCTTTATGGACTAAGATGAAAATTAGAAGTAAAAATCCATCCATCGGTCCATTTTCTTCCACTTATCCAATTCAGGGTCACCAGGGGGTTGGAACCCAGTCGGCTCCCGCTCATATTTTAAACATAACTAGCAGCCACTTTCTCATCATTTAGTTTTCAATCGGTGAGTTGCTTTTTTTTAAATTTTTTTTTTCAAAATATAAAAAAATGCTGTTCTGTAGAAACAGACATTAATTTGACAAATGTTTTGTCTCAAACTCCCCTTTGCAGAGCAACTGTCTGCTCATTAACCATGTGACTGAGTGAAACGAAACATCATCAATTAACAGAACAGACATGCTAGATGAATTTCTAATTAGTTTTTGACACGCACAAGCTTGGGCTTTTATAAACAATCAAAGAACTCTGTGATAATGGGTCAAACATAAATTGACTCTTGGACTCTTTGTGCCTTAGCCTGTATTTCTGAAAGGCAAAGAGGAGACCTTTTTGTTAATCAGAAAACACCTGAGAAAAGAAGCTAGTGTATTTTTGTGCTCATTGTGTTATTTTTTTCCACAAATTTAGAGATGGGTTGTTTGTCGTAAGTTTTTTCTCTCTATCTTGTTATGTCACTATTTTTCACTTCCATCTTATTAGCTGCACATTCATTTAGGTAATTCATCATCAATGCTGTATTCCCTGACAGGTTTCATTTCCTTTCTCTGGGCTCTTTACTTCTTTCTTCCAACATGCTTTTTGTTAAATGGCACATCCTTAAAATGATACGATGAGGAGACTAAGGTCATATGTATCAGATCAGTAAAAAGAGAGTGTTATGTAGACAGCAGAAGTGAAGATTATCTGTTTTTGACCATGCAATCTGTGCTGTGGTGTTTCTACTGTTGACTAACTAAAAGTGGCTTTACAGTGTCTAGTTGTCTTCAAGTCTGTCTTTTGTTTTCATTTCCTTTACTACGACAGTTTCTTCAGGTAAAGTGGCTGGTACTTACATAGACTTCCAGTCTATGTTCTTCCCATGAATGAGAAGGGCATATCCAAATGTCTGTAAAAATTATTTTTGTAAACGGCGCTGTAAAAAGTTTGCATTTGTTCTTTAAAAATCTATACCCTAGTGTTGACAAAGTCATGTTGATAATGGTTGGCCTTGTATGCTATGTTTTTTCAAGGGTAGTCCCATGTTACAAACGTAATTTTCCCAGTTTCTGTGATGCCAAGTTCCATCCTCCTCTGTGCCAGCACCAGAACACATTGCTCTCTGTTCTTTGTTAGAGGTTGCTCAACTTTAAAATATAATTATAGGTTGTGATAAAAGCTTGCACATTCTATCTGGCCATTTCCTCGGGATGGATGCTCTTTCACAGCCTTGTTTCTGCTTGTTCTTTTGCCTTTTGCATAAAGGCAATTAGTGTTATTGGACAAACTCTTGAACCAACCCAGAGTATATTTTGTTAATCTAAGCTATTGTTGCAGTCTCTACAATGTGGTATGCACCCTTAAGTAACAAATGATAAAAATCAAGAACTTACCTTTTTAATGGATTACATCTGAGATCAGCAGAGCAGAAAATTGCTCAAATAAAAAATAAAACCAAAACAGGCAAGTTAGTTAGAATCTCTTAGCTCACTAATCAGTGACAGCATTGCCTGTAACTTCAAAAGGTGGAAAATCAGGGCAACACTTGACGACGAATTCATGTTCAGTGCAGCTCCAATTCAGTCAGCATTCAGTAAAAAGTATTTAATATCATCTAAATCTGTAGAAACCCTTGCCATAGCATTCTGATGCTTTGAATCAATGATTAGTTGAGCATTTCAGCATTTTTCATCAGTGGGAATGTTGACAGGCTGAGGGTCAAAGTGATTAGTATCTCCCTCATTAAAAAGCTGTCATCTTGAACTGTGCTATCGTTGTTTGGTTTGCTAATTAGTGAGATGATTACTGATGAGGGGATAAATGCCTTGTGTGCTCATGTGTGTGTGAAATATAGATAGACAGCGATAGATTATTAAAAGGGAAAGAAGTTTTTCTTTCTGCTTCTGTTGTCTGTATATTGTTTATTTTATCGCAATCCATAAACCAATTCAAAGGTGCACTTTTCTGGAAATTTGAAAGGAAGCACCCTGACTGCTTTTTCTTAAAAGTGAAAAAAGTGACAATGACAGTCTTAATAAGTCTGATCTAGAAACATTTCAGGGTTTTTCACACTGTTAGTCACTTTGGTCTTATTTTAAAAGTTCAACCAGTTAGAAAGTTTAAAATGAATTGAGTTGCTTCTCACAAAACAATCCTAGTCCTGTGGTTGGACATACTCCAGCTCCACTGTCTTGGACAACAGCTGGGAATCAAGAATGCATTCACATACTTTAATTGTTCAGGTGAACAAATGTTCAAGTAAGCGATTTGGAACTCAGAATGGGTGACGGGGTTTTTCGTGTCATAATTATAATCCACAATAATACAATGTGTAAAATGTATTTTTTAAACCTGTAGTATGCTCACCAATTACAGCAGTGCTGAAACTGACACTTAAAGCTGCAACATCAACCCACACATCATAAGCAAGTGTCAGGTTTAAGCAGCTTAAAAGAAAAAAAAGAATCCTTTTTTTAATGACACAAAATATCTTAAAATGGCTGCAAATTTGATTTCAAGAACGTAAATGTTCTCTTCGGGGTGGCACGGTGGTTAGCACTGTTGCCTCACAGCAAGAAGGTCCTGAGTTCATTTCCACCATCAGACCAACAGTTTGTATGTTTGTGTGGGTTCTCTCCGGGTACTCTGGCTTCCTCCCACAGTCTAAAGACATGCAGTTAGTGGGGATAGGTCAATTGGAAACTCTAAATTGCCCATAGGTGTGAGTGTGGATGGTTGTCTATGTGTTAGCCCTGGACAGACTGGCGACCTGTCCAGGGTGTACCCTGCCTCTTGCCCTAAGACAGCTGGGATAGGCTCCAGCAACCCTGAAATGGATGAATGGATATAAGTGTTCTCTTCTTTTGTGCTAAGTTTGAGATAACGATGCAGTTAACTGGACCTTAAGGGTCATATATTATATGTAATATCTAGTACCAAAGAAAACTTACTGTGATTATTTTTCTTTCAGCCCTGTTATACTGTAATTGAATAAGGTTTGGACTTAATAGGGAAATCAGTTGTGTCTGACAGATATAAAGCTGTCACTTTAATGCCTTGAGAAATCCAACATGTACTATATTCCATGTCTGCATACATCTTATCTATTTTTATTATGTATGTTTTTATTTTTATTTTTTCCTGTTTCCTAGTTTATATGCTGGTTTAATTATTGTCCCATTTGTTGTTCCTGTGTGTGTTTGCTTGTGTATGTGTAGGGATTAGTGGATTTTTCCTAGGATCAGAGGGGAGATGTAGTTCTAAGGACCAGCTTGTCCTTTCTGGTGGTTACACTGCACATACACACACAGAGACACACACACACACACACACACACACACACACACACACACCTGGGCGCTAAAAACATCAAGTTATGGTTTAAAGTGAGATGAGGAGAACTGCACATATTACTTTGTCTTTATGTCAGAAGTAGGAAATAACAGCGCATACCACCTCGTGCTTTATAGCCATACTTTATGTTTTCCTTTAGAGCAGCAATAGCCTACATTTTTATAATACCGATGTGAAACGGTAATTTGAAAGCAACGTGAATGGGTCTCAAACAGAGAAGTGTAACTGGAGACTGTGCTGGAGGTATTATAAGGCTTTCAGGTAAAAAAAACTCCAGGGTTTTTATTTTTCACACATAGTCCCCTTTTGATTAAACCAAAGTCAGTCCTATTAATGTGTTTTCACACTTGGTCGATTTCAGCCTTCTTCTCTGCTGGGTTTCCTGCTGACAGTCAAAAAGTGCTGACAAATTGTTCAAAGTTTGTTTTGAGGGCTCGCTGAAAATTCCATTTACTGTATCCAACCTGGTCAGTGCAAAAAACAGGAGGGAAAAGCAGAGCAAGGAACAAAAAACAATGAATAAAAGCAGTGTAGAAACTGACCTTTCACACCATCAGGCCACAGTTTGCCTGCGTTCATCAAATATAGACAACAGAGGATCAGAAAACATTTCCTGGTCTGATGACACTTGATTTCAGCTGTGACCATTTAGATGGTAAAAAACATGAACGTGTGGGTCCATCCTGTCTTGTATCAATAGATTGGACTAGTCTGTTCAGGCCAAAGATGTCGGGGATATTTTCTTAGCACACTTTGGGACCCTTGTACCAGCTGAGTATCATTTAAACCTACAGCCCACCTATTGTTGTTGACCACGTCCATAACTTTATGACTACAGTGTACCCATGTTCTGATGGCTGCTTCCAGCAGAAAAATGTCACAAAGTTCAAATCATCTCAAACTGGTTTCTTGAACATTATAATGACTTTACTGTTCTCAGATGGTCTCCATAGTCTCAGTTCAATAGATTCACATCATGGAGGTGCAGCTGAAAAATCTGCAGCAACGGTGCAATGCTGTATGTCAACATGGACCAGAATCTCTGAGGAATGTTTCCAGCACCTTATTGAAGAATTAAGGAGGTTCTGAAGGCAAAGGGGGGTCCAACCCAGTACAAGCAAGGTGTACCTAATAAAGTGTCAGCTGAGTGATGGGTTGTTCACATATCAGTTTTATCATTTATTCCACGTGTAACCTTACTAATGCTTTGTGTTTATGTCTGTTTATTCTATGACATGATGGTTTTGGTTTTTTCACCCTGTCGATCTCTGTTTATATGTCACCGCAGCTAATGAAGCTTCCCTTAACTAGAAACCTCATCGCAATATTATTAAAACTGGAGTAACTTGTGAGTCTAATAGTTAAATCCAAATCAGAATTATGCAGCTGGCCTCTGACCTAAAGAATATGATCAGCGATCTCCTGCGTTAATTATTTGATCCATTCAGCTCTTATCTAAATATAATTTGCCCCATTCTCTCTCATCTCCTCGGCTGCCGTTATCTTTTCACCGTGGCAAGTTAAGCCACAATTTAGATGATTAAAAACACGGCAGAGGGGAGTCGTAACAGTTGTTGTTAAATGATTGTCTTTAGAGGTGATATTACACGTGACTCAGTCAAATTTTCCTCATAAATCCAAATCAAGTTCTGAGTGGATGGCAGATTTTCTTATTTCGGGAGGTTGCCGTTCTTCCCCTCTCACCTGTGCACATCTCTTCACACCTCTTCAGTCTCCCTGACAGCTGCTTATATTAATGCGTGCTACTGAACTTCAGCGCTAACAAGAGGAGACACATGCTGCTTCAGAAACACACGAGCACGGCCTGCTGATACAAGTACAGTTGTGGCCAAAAGTTTTGAGAATGACACAAATATTAGTTTTCACAAAGTTTGCTGCTAAACTGCTTTTAGATCTTTGTGTCAGTTGTTTCTGTGATGTACTGAAATACAATAACAAGCACTTCATATGTTTCAAAGGCTTTTATCGACAATTACATGACATTTATGCAAAGAGTCAGTATTTGCAGTGTTGGCCCTTCTTTTTCAGGACCTCTGCAATTCGACTGGGCATGCTCTCAATCAACTTCTGGGCCAAATACTGACTGACAGCAACCCATTCTGTCATAATCACTTCTTGGAGTTTGTC
>VVHJ01062991.1:0-17961 GCA_015107715.1 Tylochromis polylepis | reverse complement strand
CACACACACACACACACACACACACACACACACACACACACACACACACACAGAAAGAAGACTACATGCTCTGCAGAGTGCCTCCATTCTGAGATGGAAAACACAGAGGGAGGCTCTGTTGTAGACATGACACTGTATTTCTTTATGTTACTATGAGGGATGAACTTGCCATTAAAAAGCAGTAAAAAAATATACAGTATTCATATTTTTGTTTTGAAGCACCATGAGGACTTTAATGTTTAATATCTGCTCTGTTCTGGTATGTTTCATTTTCTCTCCTCTAATCTGTACCGGGAATTTTGTTCTAAATATATGACTTTCATTTTTTTTAGCTGCTTCTGTGTATCTGCTTGATTTTTCTTCAACTTTTCAGGGCTCCCAGAATTTTTTATTTTGTGGTTGCCAGCCAGTGCAACCATCTTCAACTGATCTGGAGCCCTCTAGGCCTTTCAGAATCAGTGATAAGTGGATCTTTTCTTTAAAACTTTTGTGCTGAATGGTTTTGTCCTTGATGCCCTGGAAGTAAACTACATCACTGGGCTGACCTTATTAAGAAATAAAAAAGTCAATAACAATAAACTTCAAGAATGAATTTTTGACGTTGAAAAAACAGGTCTCACCTGAAGCAAATTTACCCAGTCAGCTCAAAAAATTTGCCAATATAGACATGCCTTTATAAAACTCAGCAGTGTTTCCCAAAGTCTCAGTTTTAGAGGCCCTAAAGTGTGCCAGTGTAAAAAAAAAAAACCCACAAGTATTAGTATTAGTAGTTTTGTCATGTGGACAAGTGTAGTTTTTGTTGTTTCCTCTTTTTAAAGAAGTATACTCACTAGGAGAAAATTTACAATTGGGAGAATGATTGATTCAAGCAAAGAGTCTGCAGTGCTGCAAGGCAGCAGAGTGAACACACAGACAGGGGACATTAAAATACAAATCCCCCCAAGAATGCATTTTTAAACCCTATTTAGAGATGCTCTTGACTTTCTGATCATTCCATATCACTGAGGTTCTGCTTGCAGCTTTGAAGTTAAATATTAAATGCTACCTATGAAATCTTAATTAGCTTTTGCAGAAAAATGTGAAAACCTGAAGAGAAAATCTGTTATCCACTCTTAAAGAAATATCATATAACACATAGTAAGTGCGTCAATGAAAACTGAACTTAAAGTGCATTGGGTGCGCACAATCCTGTAAGTACTACTGCAATAGAAGTATAGCCATTGACGGTAAATATCTATTGAATGGTTTTTATGGTGTGGTCTTGCAGTGAGTGTCTCTTGCCTGTAATATGAAATTGATATACTTGGCATATGGAGACTTGGATAGAAAGTGCCCTCTGCACCAGCTAAAACCAAATGAAAGTAGATAACTGCATCGACTCGGAGCCTTCTTCAGTGTCATAACTTGTATGTAAATCTCTGTGCCTGAGATCGTAGACCTTCATTAAGTGCGCTTTAGTAGATTTATGAAGTGATCTGTGCAGGAGTCGTTTGTAGATGCTGTTCGCTTTAGACCTGGACATGATGAATATACTCCACTTGGCTCTGGCTGGACTGCTGAATTTGAAATTGGTGCTGTCCAAAGAACGCTGCTTTTTTCCAGAGCTGGATGGAGCACTCCTGTTTATTCTGGGAGTCGACGCTACCGCGTTGACCTTTAACAAAATATGCCACCAGTCTTGCAAAAGGGCATTCGTTCCTTTAAGTATTTTTTGCCATTATGATTCCTTTACATTCTCTGCTGCTGAGACACGGTTACCTTTGTCAAGATTATTAAGTGTGTAACATTAAGCAGCTCTCAGTGCTTCAGGTTTCATTACAAATGGTATTCAAGCCACATAGAAAGGTTAGCGTGTTCTGCCCTGAATCCTCATCCCTCTCTCCCAATAGTAATGAATTGAAGGGATCATTTCATACTAATTGCTTTTTCAGGATGATAATCCAAGCAATAAACTGCAAAGAGGCGTTGGCTGTCCGCAGGGAAATACGCCCAAATGAAATAAACACCCGTTCGCGTTTGACTCCGATCTGTTCAGCTGCAGACCAGAACACATGCTGGCGCCTGAACTGAAAGAAGGCGTAGAAGTTTGAATCAATATTTCCTATTAGAGACGCTGATGCTTAGACCAACAATGACCCACTCTGAATGAGGTCCAGAGTATTGTGTGTTCAGGTGTATGGAGTAATTGAATTCTCTATTGAAAAGGCTCCTCTGATTAAACTGAAGAATAAAAGGAAAATGCAATCAAAGAGACGGCTCCGCGGGACAAAGCGTTACCTTTAAAGTTTGTCATCAAAGTTATTTTGATTAATGTGGGACTCTGTTCCTGAAATGGTGCTTTAAAAAGAACATACTGAATTATATTATTTTGCAAGCGTGGCTGTTTGTGAGTTTTTAAATGATCCACAATCAGACAGTCTCTTTCTCTTGCAAGTTTGTTCCTTGAAAAATGTGCATGCATGCACCATGCCCTTATTCATGTGTGTTTATAGCTGCCAGGTGGTGTATTGTGTTAATAGACAGATAAAAATCAGCGAGGAAATGGCCCTCCCAGC
Organism: Tylochromis polylepis; assembly: GCA_015107715.1. Lineage (NCBI taxonomy): Eukaryota > Metazoa > Chordata > Actinopteri > Cichliformes > Cichlidae > Tylochromis > Tylochromis polylepis. The sequence goes on along the minus strand of VVHJ01062991.1, from coordinate 15,406 downwards.
GCTGACCCTTCCACCACCCCGGCTCTATCTGTCAAGCTGTCCTCCCTCTGACTTTTCACCCTCTGATCCCCATCTCCTGCTTTGGACTAAGAGAAAACAGACCAGTACTCCCAGAGCACATTGCAAGCCAGTTAAAGGCTGCTGCAGAAAAGCCTTAAAAAGCAGGCATGGTCATGCAAATGCATGGACAAAAACAGTTTTATTCTACAAACAAGCAAAACTAAACTATATGCACTAAAGAGGGGCAAAAAGTAATAATTCTGGATGCATATTTGTAATTTCAATAATTTAATTCTTTATTGCTAACCTAAACAAAACTATTACTTAATCCTTTGCGTATAGTCTTTTAAAAGATAGCCAATAGTTTGTGGACATATTTATGGATATGGTATCTAAAATTCAACGCACTGACTGGGATTTTCCCACCATAACAGTGACTGAGTGATAGCTGACTGCTGATGTTTGTAGTGGGACACTTTGCCAACTACCACTGTGTTCCACTGAATATTGAACATCATAGCCCACAGACTTTGAAAAAATACTTTTTCACTATGTTTTAACAAGCTCAGATAACACTGAGTACCAGTGGCAATTTAAGCTAACCATTCCTTTGCAAAATTAAACCCAGCAAGGTTAAGCATCTGCTCAAGCAAAGTAGAAAGCTTGGCTGATTAGTTCTGCTGGTCTGCTTTTATAAATTAAACAGCAGTTATTCACAAACCTTCACCAGTTTGTCTGAGAACGATTTTAGTCAGTCCAAGTTTGTCTGGTTAATTCTTATATAAAAGCAACGTTGCTGAGCATTTATGTAATGTTGCATTTGAGTTGCTATAATGCCGTAAATACATCATTAATTCTCATTCCAACTATAAGGTTCCGGCTTGAGTCTGAATGCATGTAGTTAATGTGAATTTCTGTGCATGTAGTTGGCAGCAGGTTTGCCGAATAAATACAGATTTATCACACTTAATCTCCGCATTACCACAAACAGGCTGCATGTAATTACCAGCCTGATCCTGTTCAGCAGCAAACTGATACCAGACTTATAATTGTGTTATTGTTTTGAGACACCAAATTTGCTCTGAAAATGGCAACTGACCGCAAATGGTCTTTTACATGGTCCCTGGCTTGGATGCAACCATTTCAAAGGCAATAAGTTCACAAGTTCATCGCACATGGTTGCAGAAATGTTAGTCAGCGTTAGCTTGTTTATGTTACACTGATTTACATCATTTGAACCATGACTCACAGCTGTCACATGACCAAGCTTTGCTTCTGCATTTTGCACTCTGTGGTGAACGTTTCTGGGATATCGTTTACTTGCTTTAAACCTATTTTTCTAGACTTTGTTTGCAGTTGAAAGGTCCTGACAGCTGTTTTAGAGATGTCTTTTAGAATGGTGGCCAATGGGGAAATCTTTTTTGTTTTTTTTTCCTAAACAGACCCTCACAGTTGTGAAATGTTCATGGACACACATTTCTGTCTTTCTTTTGTTCTTTCTTTTTTGCATGTGCACATTCATTTTGCACATTCGTCGCAGATTTGCATCTATTGATTGGCGTTCATGGATATGAATATGAGTACTACTGCTCCCTGTTTGAAACACCGTGGTGGTGGCAAAGGGTCACGGGGTCGTCACTTAAGAGACTACAGCTTCACCACGTGTTCGAAAGCTCCATTTGAAAGGTTTTCTAGGAAAGTCTGGAAAAGAAAATGAGGTGAAGGCACAAAATATATTTCCAGTTAAAATTCTTTTTTCTTTTTCTTTTTCCAAAGTTATGGTGACAGCCGAGAAGGAAAATGTGTCTGTTGTACACAAACAAATACATTTTTAGCATATGTATGGAGCATTGTGAGCAGCTGGTATCTAGTCTCATCCAGGTTGTATATTTTGGGTAATCTCTCTCCATGTCCTCAGCTCCTTGGGTATCTAAGCATCAGGTGCAGATAAAATTTTCTGTGATAAAACGCTGCTGCAGGAGAAAAGTAAGAATTGGTTGCTGTGCTGATTGCTTTCCCCTGCCTGTGTGTCAGATAGTGATCAACAAGAAACTCTCGAGTGTGCTTCATCCCATCTCCACCTGCCTGCTGCTGTCTGTCTGTCTGTCTGCAGCTTCTCATTCTGTTGGCCTGGCACAGCAGAGGGGGAGACGAGCAGGACTGAATAGATGTCTGAAGGCTGAGGGAGACCTCTCTTTTTAAACTCCCATCTGATAGGACAGGCACAAAGGAGCCAATCACGGTTCTGCTGAAGTCAGTATATTGGAGGCACATACATTACAGGGTTTCCAGGAGAAAGAAAGTAAAGGTGAAAAACAAAGAAATTAGACAGGCTTCTTTGTAACCCTTTCTTGTTGATTTCACTTCTGCAGTCTCTGCAAACTGAAATTGATAGCCAGTTAAAATTAGATTATTTTCTTCTCCTCAGCTCTTGATGAGGCAGCAACAGTAATACTCTTTAATCTTTTAGTCCTGATGAAAAAGGAGTGATATCTTCATTAACGACCTCTTTTATGTTGTTGTTGTTGTTGTTTGTTTGCTATTGGCCTTTTTCTTTTTTAATATTGTTATTTTCACATATAATTTATTCCATGTTAGAGACAGTTGTCTCTAGTGGCTCTGGTGGAATACTGCAGTGTTGACATTCAAGTGGTTTAAATAGGCCAGACACTGAGCACAGCATTAGTTCAGGCAGACCTGAAAAACTCAAACACCAGCCCCCATTTGCAAGCCCCTTTGCAACCCATCTCTACTCAAGCTCCATGTCTAATGTAATCTGGTCTTTGCTGGGGTCTTGCTGCTGCTCTTAGTGCACATGGAAATTCAATTCAATTCAGTTCTTGGGCTGTAGTGGTCCTCACTGAAATATAGTAACAGAAATAAGTAAAACATTGCTCATTTCACTTGATAAAATGAAATATCACGTCTTCATTTCAAATAAATGCGCATTTTTGAATCTTTTTCAATGTGTTTATGTAACAGATTCTAAGCTGCTTATTTCAGGTATTTGTTATCTACCACATACTTTGGTCTATTATTATGGTTCTGCTGAGTGCTTGTATTATTTAGTATTTTTTTACTAAATAATACAAGTGTTTTTTAGTATTTTCTAGACACCTTTATGTTATCTGTGGAATAAATCTGCATTTACTAGTAAATCGAAATTTTAAAAATCATTGATAATTACTTATTTTAAGCTAAATTTATACTGCCAGCCTAACGCAATGCAGATCAATAGTGGTGCTCAATATAATAATAATAATGGTGAAATATAAATAATAATAATAAATAAATAATAAAACAATAATGGTGGCAAAAGTACAGACATTCTTTATTTAAACAGAAGTACAGATACCTGTGTTAAAAATAATACTCTTTACTCTCTACTTCTTTACTTAAGTAAAAGTGAAAAAGTACGGGCTCTAAAATTTACTCAGCGTAAGAAAGTAAAAAGTAACTCCTTGAAGGACAATTCTACCATCCATATTTATACAAAGGTAACTGAACCTTGTGTTAAATTCATATAAGAATAATATATTATTTGTTATTTGAATCTGAATTCTCATTCTAATGAAGATACTCGAGTTGTATCTGTTACAAAGGTCACAAGCAGTGAAAGAGAATTTTAAAAAACAAACTATTTTCTGTTGCCTACGTTGTAGAGGGTGACTTTGCCTCCACATCTAAACAGAAAAATGACAGCGGGCTGCTACAGTCAGCGGTGAGATTAGGCAGGTTGGGGAACTCTAAGATCTGTTGAAGTGGCTAAGCATGGGGGGAAAGAATCACAACTCTCGCAATAAAATCTAATGTGAGCTTTAAAATTCTTATTTGAACATACAGATCAGAAAACCTGCTATATCTCAGCATTTAAAAACCTTGTTTAAACAGGCTTTCTGCTGAGATTTTCTTCAGAATTATTTATTTATTTTAAAACTACCAGTTTATTTTATTGTGTATTATTGTATTTTTTACTGACTATTATGGCAATTAATGTTCTTATTTTTTTTTACTCTTTTTTGCGTACTGCGCTTTTGTGATTGTTCATCTGTGACAAGCACTTATAAATAAACGTTACTTACTGTAGACTTTCTTTGCAGGCTTTGATGGCTGACTTTGTGGATTTGCACAGCTAAATCCAACAAGATGCGAGGAGATGTTTCACGAGCTCTATCGGCTGATTCTACGCTGACAGTATACTGCATATTGTCTAGGTGGAATTAAGTGAATTATTTTAGTGTCATCGGTGTAAATGCGAATCGATAACCTAACACTGACCATGAGTACCACAGCCACTGTGCACCAGTCCAACACAGTGATTTACTGTGAATTCACCACAGTACTGCAAGCTAATCATGTAACATTTGAATAACACAAAATTAGTATACTTGGCTTGCTTTGCAGGACATTTTACAATATGGAAATAATAATTTATCGTAATACATCATATACAGATCTAATATGTGACTAAAAATGATGACATTACCTTTAATCTTTTAATCTGCAGTTTATCAAGTGTTGCTGAGCAGTCTTTACCTTTAAATATAACTTCTGTTCTTTTTGTCCTGTCCTGTTTGTCTTCTTACATCTTTCTCCATCTCTGACTGAACTTATTTCACACTCTTTTCTCTCCTAGGGAATTAAGAAGCTGGAACTTTAGCTAGTAGCCCACTACGCGATGAACTACACACAAACAATTTGCTGATGTTTGTTGAGTTTATAGAAAAGCTGCATCTAAAAATACCTGCTACTTAAAAAATTTTACTCCCTTTACTCAGTAGTAAGTAAGTAAGTAAAGTTTATTTATTAAGCGCTTTTCGTAGACAGGCAGTCACAAAGCGCTGTACACGAAGGTTAAAATAAACAGAACATTAAGTACCAAAATAGACGATATAAACAATACAAAAAGTTAAATGTAAATAAAAATGTGAAATTTTAAAAAAAGCGTCGATCAACAGAAAGCTTGTTTAAACAGAAAAGCTTTTAACTGCTTTTTAAAAGCGTCCACAGAGTCAACCAAACGTAGTTGTGGTGCTAGACTGTCCCACAGCCTCGGTGCCACAGACTGAAAGGCTCTGTCCCCTTTCGTCTTCAGTCGTGTACGGGGAACAACCAACAAACTCTGAGTCTGTGAGCGGAGACGACGAGCAGCAGTGTGTTTTGTAAGAAGCTGGGATAAATAAACTGGGGCCTGGCCATTTAGTGCTCTGTTTGTTAAAACAAGAATTTTAAAACGAATTCTAAAATCTATTGGGAGCTAATGTAAAGAATATAAAATAGGAGTAATGTGAGCACGCTCGCTAGAACGTGTTAGTAGTCTGGCAGCAGCATTTTGTATAGCTTGGAGGAGAGAAAGAGATGATTTGTCCAAGTTGTAAACAGGGCGTTACAATAATCTAAAGGCGATGACACAAATGCATGAACGATTTTTTCCAGTTCAGCTAAGGAGACCATATGTCGCAGTTTAGAAATGTTCATAAATGAAAGAAACGGGAACGAGACAAAGATTTTACATTGGAGTCAAGGCCCAGAGAAGAATCAAATATTACTCCAAGATTTCAAATGTTTGACTTGGCAGAAGAACAGAAAGAGGCAAGAACCTGACTGATGTTAGAGTGTAGGTCAGGAGGAGCTGTGATCATGGTCTCAGTCTTGTTCAAACCCAGAAAATTCTTGCTATGAGTCAACAGGCCTAAAAACTAAACTTCTTTCTGTCATTTAAAAACTGTTTTTGCAATAAGTAATTTAAATGTGTAAGGCTCCAGTAATTCTCAGGAGCCCTTTCTGAAAGCTGTGTGCAGAGCTTCACAGGGAAAATCCCCACACACTTTACATCCGGTTCATATGTTTCCTTTTTATCTCAGCTGAAGAAGCATCCAGCACCCTGTTTGATCTGCATGTGTGAAACTCTTTCTTTCTTTCTTTCTTTCTTTCCTCACTTTTATTCTCTTATTGCCTAAAGTTGTTATTGATGCTAAAGAATTCTCTGATTGCATAAGTTTAATTTATTGCAGTAAAACACAGTGTTTACAGTAAACTATATGTTGCTGTTGCAATAAGGTAAAGAGGAAACCATAGAAACATTAAGAATGTAATATATTTCAAGTGTGATTCAGATTTATAAATGCCAAAACTGAATCACCTGACAAATTATTTAGCTATTTAGTCCATCCTTTGAAGTTACATGATGTTACATGATTCAGTATTTCTAGACTTTTAACATAGCCGTTTTCATTTGCATAAAGCAAAGAGTCATGCGGTATGTGTGGGTTTGTGCTGATTCCTTCTGCTTCAGTGAAGTCTAAAAGAACTGTTAAACTGCGTTAATCAAATTGATTTCCGGTTTTATCAAAATTTTTTTTTTTGCTGTTATAACATGAGGTTGAGCTTTTGCATTGTATGCAGACGTTGTAGGATGCCTGTTAAACAAGATTAAGTGAGAAGTGTTCCAGCAGTTTCTCCCATAGTTGAAACTATACCAGTCATTATTAGGGAGAAAGTATATCCTGATATTTACCTACTATTTACACATCAGCAAATATTTTTCAGAATATTTTCACAAATGCCGTACATAGATGTTAAAGATGTGACACTGGAAAATGATAGGGGCATTATTTATCAACTTTTCTCAACGGTCTCAAGCTGATGTTCTGCAGACAGATTGAGAGAATGGTAGACAATTTCAACATTGCATGTATCCTTTTTTACCTTATAGTCTGTCTAGCTGTAGCAATGACTCTTTCAATGTTTTAAATAGACGCTAGCTAGAATAGTGTAAAAAAAAATATGTAGTTGCAAATATATGGCCTGAGTTTATTCACACATCCTTCTATTCATATCGTAAGATGGTGTGCTCTTAAGCACACAGGCAAGAGGCTCTCTCTCCTCCTGCAAAAGACTGAGACATGAAGATACCAGACAGGGTGGCTGTGTGTCTTTGCTCATGTCTGTTTGAGTAATCGTGTTTTAACCTGGCATTACATTATATTTACAACTTAAACTGCAGAAACACTTTGTCTCTTTTGTATTAAATTTGAGGCCCCTCATTAGAAACAGCCCTAATGGCTGTTTTATTTAATTGCCCAAGTTAACCTCTTCTTTTCCAAGATCCTCCTCTTTTTCAATTTTTTACTTTCTAGTACAAATCTTTAGCACCATAGCACTTTGGTGATAACGCTCTCTGTTTGTCCTGCTCATTGGCAGTTAATGCTCAAAAAAACCCTTCTCAGAAAAGAGCCCATCAAACAGCATAAAAAGACACTCAATGACATGAGTGGCTTTCATAATTCAATGCTGCAAATGATAAATTTATTGTATAAAAATTAGCTGTAAAACAAAATTAGCTCTGCTAAAATTATTATTTTTTTTTAAATTACTGTTTTTCCTGATCTTGCTGAAGGTTGCTTCAACTTATGCTGAAACAACCTTGTTTTGTTTTTTTTCTTCTTCTGTGATCCTCATTTGGTAGTTAATATACTACACCACATACTTCTGTACTCTCATATACATTTTTTGATGTAGCTTATACTTCTGTGACATTTTATACCAGGATAGTTAAGGTGTTAAGATTATCAAAATCTCAAAAGAGCATTAGCAGAGACTGTTTATATTTTTAGCATATGACTACTCGGCAAACTCTGCCAAGGAAAAATTTTATTTAACAGGAAGTGAAGTGATCCTCTGCAGAAATAGGCTTAGCATGGGGCAGATATCTTCTGTGGCTAGTTGAGGGTAAAGATAAGAGAGCATGAAAAGTATATCTTTTAATTTGTTAATGAGAATGGGCATGCTTTTATTTCTGCAACTAACATGTATAGGCTTGATCTGGAATGTACTTCTGCAGAAGGACTTTTCTTACACTTGTTGATGTGTCATTGTGAGCCGTCCTTTGAACTGATGATGTCACATGTTCCCATGGAAGGTCTGAGCCTGAGTAAGCTTCCACAAAGTCGAACCTGGGTAGGAATAAGTCTCAACATAAATGTATGCGTGTTTGTGAGAGTACATACACACATAGGACTGGAAAGCTATTTTGGGAGGTTTACTCACTGCCTTCTGACTAATGTGCGGACACACATTGCAGGGAATGGACATGAAAGACTATTCCCCGTATGACTAGATGAACTTAAACTATTTCATGTACTCTCTTTTGACATTTTCTTAAACAACTGCAACCTCTAACAAAATGCTGCAAATATGACATAAGTGAGGAGTCTGTGTTCTTCCTCCTCACACATCCTTTGTACAACCAGGGCTTCAAATCCAGGATGGATGGGTTAAGAAACACCTTTCTGGTTTTATTTCGCCCCCAGTGTCCACCTTTCTTACATTCTGTTACTCTTGATTGATGGCCTTAGTTTTGTTTCTTTTTCAAATTAGTTGCTTTGAGACTTCATTTTTCCCTTCTCTAATTGGGTTTTTCTCTGTGCCTTAATGGACAATGTTCTCCAGCTGTAGTGCCAAATGATTTTCCTGAATAATTTATGCTAATTACAGTACTTAGAATTAATTAAAAATTAGTGAGTCTATTCCCATGTTTTCTGTTTTTCTGCTTTGACCTGCAGTATTATGCCCCCACCCCACAAACACAGATGAAGAAAAAAGAACAGCCCCTCCACTGTTGGATCAAAGCTTGGATTGAGTCATTCAGGTCCAAAGGGCCCATTTATTTCTTTTGTCCACATCCCCCAGCTGTAAATGGGAAATGGACTGGTTCTTAAATGGTGCTTTTCTACTCTACTGGTGCACTCAAAGCGCTTTATACACCATGCTTCATTCACCCATTCACACAGGCACGTTTCTATGCCCAAGTGCTGGTCTAACAGTCATACACATTCACACTCCAATGAATTGGAGAGCAACTTGCACAAGGATACTTTGGAAACCAGGGGTTGAACCACCAACCTTACAATTTGTGGATTAGCGCTACCTCCTGAGCTACATCCAGTTCTACTTCATGAGCTATAGCCATCGCCCCAATTTTTCTTCTAACACTTCGGACCCTGCAGGACACTCAGCTTTGATCATTGAGGGCACTGAGAGACAGGGGCTGTGGCAGACAAGCTTTAAACTGCAGCAACTTCAAAGCTTTTAACCACAGCAACGTTTGGTAGTGACTTGGGGTCACTACAGACTGGGGGTCACTACCGAACGGATGCGACCGGGGCACAGCGTGGAGGAAATGGTCGAGGAAGGGTTTGTGGGGCTAGCCCCTCTAGCCCTGCAACCGGGGCTAGAGGGGGTCTCCAGGCCGGAGGAACTGACTCCCCAGTAGTGTGCTGTCAAACCCAGCAATGGCCCTATGATGGCAGACCACGTTTTCCAGTCGATCGCTCTACCCTTTAACATCCGGACTTTATAATCAAAGTTATCATCAACTGCAGACAACCCTTAATTGCAGACAAGAGAATGCTTTTAATTAATAAATTAAAAACCTAGAAACAGATTAAACAAATTAATTAAAGAAATCTTCCCTTCACCCTTTTGATAGAATATTGTTCCCAGTATGATGGGAAATGTTACATTTATGAACTGATAATAATAGATTTCATCATCATTCATAAGAGCCTAAAAATGATTCAAATGAAGCTTTTAAATAACAGTAAATGATGTTGGAGAAATGGTAATAAATTTGTCCAGGATGAAACTGAATACTCAAGACTGAATATTGAATACAGCACTACTGTATGGTCCCTACCATATTACTGTTAATGAACAATTCATTTATTATTTAGAGACTTCTGTCATAGTGACCCTGACATCTAAAGCAAGTCTACAATGTCACAGGGAGCTGGAGGAAGCCGTTTGTGACAGAGACAAATTGTTCAGATGGCAGGAAGCCAGTAGGAATTGAGATAGTGAGCAGTTGAGCAGCTAGAGTGCAGGTGCCACCACAACAGTGCGATACCAATTGTGTAAGCAAATTTGTGACTTTGTTGTATTTTATTTACGGGGAATCTTAAATTGATCTCTTTAGTTAACATGTTGAAAGCTGTTTAGTATGATTTCCTTTATGTGTTGTTCATAACAGAACAATCAAAAAATTACATAAGTCAGCCAGCAGTTTCTGGCCATGCTACTCTAGACATGCTGAATAAATTAGCCCTAATGAATAAGCTGCCTTTCCTGGGCAGTTTGTCAGATGAGGCAGATTACACAACCAGTGTGATAGCACAGAGCATGGCAAGGACACATGAGAGCCTGACCATATATCTGCCTTGCACTTTGTTTCACTGAGCATTAAAGTGGGGTGATGCTGTAAGCAGGGAGAAAATTTACATCCAAAAAATGTCTCCAAGTACATTATGTAGCGCAGAATACATGCTGCTTTTTCTGTTCGTTTGGGGGTGCTTAAGAGCAGACCTCTCCCCCACAAGCATGTGTGGTGTTTTCCTGTGCATCCCAATGAAAGGTTATTTTGGTTGTCCCCTGGTTGATTGGAGGCCTAATGGTAACCAGAGAAGCATGAGATTACTCTTTTTCAGTGCAGGCACCCACACAAGCACACTCACACGCTCGTACACATGCAGACCAACTGAAGTGGAATGCTACCACAGAATACTGATGCTCACTTTTCCCACTTTAATCTGATATTACCCAAATACTTTATTCCATTCACTTATATGGATGAGCAATACATTTTCAGCTGTGGATTGTTTGACATTTTAATCAGTGTAATACAACAGGAATGCATCTTGTCAAAGGGATTTGTGTTTAGTCAGTATTCCACATGTCCTTTGCTTCTTAGAGTCACAATTACAAATTGAGTCACATCACATATAACACATACAAAATCTGTGCACATGTGGTCCAGATATAACAGATACCCTGTATCTCATGTCATTTCAAGGACAGTAAGTACAGAGCACTGAATAATTTGACCCAAAAAGCACAGACTAAATGTAGTTTGCATTCCACAGAACAATTCCACATCATCTTGTATTTGTCATTGATTATTGAAACAATATACTGTGGCATTATACCAAAGACAGGTTCATCACATAGGTGAGGATAAGGCCGTAGATCGACCAAATAATCAACAGCTTCGCTTTTTTGCTCACCTCTCTCTTCACCACGACGGACTGGTACAACATCCACATCACTGCAGATGCCGACCCAATCCATCTGTCAATCTCTCGTCTCTCACTTGTGAACAAAACCCTGAGATACTCCTCCACTTGGGGCAGCAAGACTCCCAGATTTGGAGGTGCTAATTGTCATTCACACTCGGCTATGAACCTCTCCAGTCCAAGCTGGAGGTCACTGCCTGGCGAAGCCAACAGAACCGCATCATCTGCAAAACTTAAATATGAGATTTTGAGGGCACCAAACAGAAATCCTACTGCCAGCTGGCTACTCCTAGAAATTTTGTCCATAAAAATTATGAACAAAATTGGTGACAAAGGCCAGCCCAGGTGGAGTCTAACGCTCACCAAGAACGAGTCCAACTTACTGCTGGCAATACGGTTGTACGGGGACTGAATGGATCGTAACAATGGGCCAGACACCCCATACTCCTGAGCACCCTCCATGGGACACTCCAGGGAACACAGTCAAATGTCATCTCCGAGTCCACAAAACAGATGTAGACTGGTTGGGCAAACTCCCATGCACCCTCAAATATCCTCAAGAGGATAAGGAGCTGGTCCAGTGTTCCGCGACCAGAGTTCCTGGCCTGCCAATACTCATCAGCTGCCTCAGGAATCCCCCGGGCTAACCAAGACAGAGAGGACTTGATGGCTTCAACTTGATGGCTCTTTTTACCTCCAGTGTCCACCATTTGATTTGGGGATTACTACCATCACTTGGACCAACCACCTTTCAGCCGCACCTCCTTGCAGCTGCTTCAGCAATGGAGGTGCAGAACATGGACCATTCGGACTCAATGCTCCCAGCCTCCTTCGGAATGCTGTCAAAATTCTGCCGGAGATGGGAGGTGTGCCTGTATAGTTCTGTCCAGGATTCTCCCCTGCCACCTGATCCAACTCACCACCAGGTGGTGATCAGTTAACAGCTCAGCTCCTCTCTTCACCTGAATGTCCAGAACATCCAGTGATATGATTATGAAATCAATCATCAACTGCGACCTCGGGTGTCCTGGTGCTACATGCACTTATAGACATCCTTATGTTCAAACATGATATTCATTATCGACAAACTATGATTTGCACAGAAGGCCAATAACAGAACACCATCTGGGTTCAGATCAGGCAGGCCGTTCCCCCAATCACTGTCATTGCCCACATGACCACTGAAGTCTCCCAGTAGGACGACGTAGTCACTGGATGGAGCATCTTCAAGCACCCAACTCAGTCACTCATTGAGCAAAATGAACGAGCCCCATTAAATTTTAGATTTCTCCTACAACTCGCTGGTAACAAACCTTAATTTGAATAAATTAACATGGGTAGTCAGTGTTCTCAAACCAGGGACACTAGAATATAACCCCATGTTGGTGTCATTTGATGTGCTGCATCAGTTGGCACTTCGGCATAGATACAAAAATAAAAAAATAAATACATTTTAAAAAAATTTTAAAAAAAATCAAACATTTGCCACACACAGACATATACACTGAGAGTATACAGCATCTTTTAATGCATGCGGCATTTTTCATTACAAAAAAATCTTGAAAATATGAAATATATATGATGGATATGAGTTTAGATTAAGATTTTAGATTTTGATGCCCACATCAAATACATTTATTGTACTGTATGTATAAATGTAAGTAAATAGCTTAGAATCTACACTGAAACATCTTATGTTTAGTTGTATATTATTTTTCATGCATCAGTAAGTATATATATCTGTGCATTCACTTAGTTGATAAGTGTAGTATTTATATATGTAGACAGAGACTGTTATCTGATAGGATCACACCAGCCAGGACAAACAAATAATATGAAGTAATGTAAAATATGCAGATGGTTCTCTTTTAAACCTCACTTGATATCTCACAATGGGAAGCCCCCTCTGGTGTGACCAGTCATGGAAGCGCCACCACCACCACTACCAGACCAATCACTTCAAGGATACCGGGTCCCCCGACCCCTTGTAATAGCCCCTGGCCCTACACCATGCCTTATCACTTTCTTCCCCGTGACAATTATAAGAGCTCCTTAGCGGTCCTGGACCAGGATAATTCACTTAATCTGTTCATTGACGCAGCCATTAAGGTAGTCCGCAAATGTGTGTTTTCTGATTTTCAGGAACATCTGTTACACTGTAATTATATATTTTCATTGAGGAAATATATTGTTAGAATAGCGGTTGTTGCATTGCTGCTGTCCATGTGTTACAAAACTAGCTAGTCAAGTAGCTTGTGGTTTTGTGTTTGTGACTATTACTAGCTGTCAAAGCTAAGCTTTAGGATTATTGCTACTGGATCCTCTCAGGGGAATAACAGTGGTGGCGAGGTTAAGGATGTCATGTTTCGCCATTTCCGAGCCGTGTGCGGTTGACCATCTCGGGGAAAGACCCCCATCTCCTCTGCATTGCTTGTATGGGCATCAAGCACGTACAGGCATCTCTAGCAGACCCCGACCCCTGCAAGCACTGCCGGGTAATGCCCAGCAGAATCTGAGAGCGGTGTATGCAAGGGGCAGTGTCCTCATATGCAGATCCCTTCCTTCCAGTCACTGCAGCAAAGCCCAGCAGTGAATCCAGCTCAGCTGCTGCTTGCTAGGGGGACATGGTTGAGAACCCAGAGGCTGAGTTTCCTCCTCTCTTCAACCAGCTTCTCGACTGAGGAAGAGCGAGGAGAAGGATATTAACATAGATATGCTCTGAGATGAAACGAGGAGGACAAGAAGGATGATATTCTCACTCCTTCCCAGGCGTCATGGCCTGGTAGCTGCATCAGTGGGAAAACTCTGTCCTCTCCATATCCCTGCGAGGTTGATTTACATGAGATATGTAACCATGCGGCAGCCAGGCTGCTTGCCTTTAGTCTGCGCACTTAACAGGAACACTACTTTGTACGTGGAGCGTTTGAAAGTTGGGAGTTTAATCTCATAGCAAGGTGGAGAGTCTGAGGTGTGGAAGAGGAGAATCACTAACACTTAACATACAATAAGGATAAAAAAATCCTCTTGGTGTTAGTCATTATTAAATTAAACCATGTTTTACTGTTTAGAGTTGAAATGGCTAAAATATAATCTCACATTTAAACTTTTTAATATCTCACCAAAGTTTGAGTCAAACGGTAAAAAAAAAGATATACCTAGATTCTTTTTGGTTCATTATGATTCCTCTCTTTGTGTGCCTGAACTGTGTGCTCAACTCTTTTTTTAATGCAATTTAAATGCAAATTAATATTTTGAAAAGCCCAAATTACTTTTAAAAGTAAAAAGGGAAGTATCAAAGTATCGTAGTAGTAGTAGTAGTAGTAGTAGTAGTAGTATCAAATAAATCCCCTTTTAAGACCGTACACCAGCAAGGAAATGGAGAAAGACCGTAGATGGGCAAACATTCCAAAGTCAACAAGATTAAATCAGAAATAAAGAAAAAGTTGAAAAATATTATGAATAATTGTAAAATTATAGTATAATTTATCAAAATAACTACAGCTCTGATTGACTTTTAACTGTTCCTGGCGACTGATTTCTTAGTCAACTAAACAAGGAAAACAAAAACTAGACTAGCCAGCTAGTATAAAACTAAGAGACACTCAGATATAAAGTTAAATTTACGTTTTATACTCCAAACAGACAATGAAGATAAACACTTACACACTAAACTGGTGTTAAATATGACAAATTAACATCCAAAAAGTGTGATGCATTGTGGTGTGCATTATGAATGATGCACATTGTGCATATGTCTGTGAAGGTTCTCAGTCATCCAGGTCATCGTAGTCTAAGGAGCCTGGAACGAAAAGCGTCTGCACTTCTTTAAGTTTCCTTGAAGACGTTTCACCTCTCATCTGAGAAGCTTCTTCAGTTCTAAGAGCAAATGGTGGAGAGTTCCAGATTTTATATAGATTTTTATATGAAGAAAACTTCATAAACGCATGGCACAGCATAGAAGAGCCACCTCGACGGGTCAAGACTCAGCTGTCCATCTGCATCTAAAGGACAAAGGTCACTCTTTGAGGACGCCAATGTTCACATGTTGGACAAAGAAGACAGATGGTTTGAACGAGGAGTGAAAGAAGCATCTATGTCCACTGTGAACGACCATCTTTGAACAGAGGGCGGGGCTTACCACACCAACTGTCTGCTATCTATAATCCAGTTTTGAGATCCTTCCCAGATGCCTTAACGCCCACTCACATCCTGGGCCATCTGACCTCAGGTATCACATGATAGAATGGGGATAGGTTTCACAATGGGTTCACCCGAAACCTTGGCTGATTGTGACGCACACCTGTTTTCACACCTGGGCTGGTGTGATTAGGTAGAGG
>VVHJ01062989.1:0-23971 GCA_015107715.1 Tylochromis polylepis | reverse complement strand
CCACCCCAAGGATCGGGTCCCCCGACACAAACACAGTAATATAGTGTACGCTGTTAAGTGCCAGGAGGATTGCCAGGATTTATACATCGGGGAAACCAAACAACCTCTGGCTAAGAGGATGGCACAACACAGAAGAGCGACCTCGTCAGGCCAGGACTCTGCAGTCTATTCACAGCTACAGGCCAGTGGACACTCTTTCAATGATGAGGACGTACACATCCTGGACAGGGAGGAACGCTGGTTTGAGCGGGGAGTCAAGGAGGCCATTTACGTGAAAAGGGAAAGACCATCTCTGAATGGAGGAGGGGGCCTAAGGGTACATCTGTCACCATCTTACAATGCTGTGATTGGAGCCATTCCCCAACTCTCTGTGAATGGGACTCATGGCCACTGATCAGTGGTTGTTGATCAATGGTTGATGGTCATTGGTTAATGGTCCTTGATCAGTGGTTGCTGATCATTTGTATTGGTTTGGTTTTCTAAATTGCTAAAATGACTGGAAACCTTCATGTAAGTTTATGTTATCAACTGCACATACTGCAGCAGTTTCACACACCATGCAGCAGCTGCTTCACCTCCTTCTGTAACTGTTTGAATAGAGCCATTATGGGACATTTATATATGCATTTTGTCAAAAAAAAAAAGGTGGAATTTCTTCAACAGACCAATACAGCCACCATGTTGCCATATCTGAAAAAGGCTCTAATCTTAATTTTTCACACTTACCTGTGAAAGAACTACATACACTTGAGGCAGTTACTGCTCTACATCAAGATATCCGAGCTGCTAAAAAGTGTCAGGACAAAACTGCAGAACATACTCCACAGTGCTGTTTGTCAGGCTGAGGTCTGCTCTGTGTGTCTCCGGCAGTGCAGGAACAAGTTCCTGTGTTTCTTTTCTTTGTGCAAATGAAGCAGAAACACAAACACACCATCATTGTTATTCCAGGCACAGCAGCTGACAAACAGCCATTTCCAAAAAACCCCACCACATAATGAGATGTGAAACATAATAAGCAGACTTGGCACTAGGCAATTTCAAAATGCACCATCTGATGTATTTATTCCTCTCTCTCTCTCTCTCTCGCCTTTGTGTTGTTGTTTCATCCATTTTACCCTGTGCCTCCCTGCCTCTTATTTTCTGTGACACTGTGTCCATGAGGTAGCCATCCTTCAGCTTTTCAGAAACTCAGGAATCAATCAGAGGGTCTTTCCTCACATTATTTCATATTCACAATAACAAAAAGTATCAAATCGTATAACCAGTCTCTACTTCTAAGGTCTGATGTTAGTGCATGCAAGATTATGGAGCCCAGGTTTGATGTCATCTGATAAGCAACTCAAACTTTTGAAAAATGAGATTTGGTCATATATATATATATATGAAAATGTGTTTGCCCCTTCCTGATGTCCTATGTTTTTGCATGTTTGTCACACTTAAATGTTTCATGTCGACAAACAAATTTCAATATTAAACAAAGATAACACAAGCAAACACACAAAATGCAGTTTCTAAATGAAGGTGTTTATGATTAGGGGGAAAAATAATCCAAACCTACATGGCCCTGTGTGAAAAAGTGTTTTGCTGCCTACATATAAAATCCCCTCTCGCCTCTGCAGGGCGGTCTTTATCCTTCAAGCTCGGGTTCTCTCCTAAGGCCAGGGACTGGTGAGTGTCAGCACCACGGCCCAGGATGAGACAGCAAACATCCACGAGTACATCAGGAAGATGGCCACAGCCGGCCAGTGAATACCTCAGGCAGCAGAAACCCAAGAAAGAGGAGGAACCATCACGGAAGGACAGGGCCCTGCATGGTATGTACCACCGGCAGATAGAGGAAGTGGCTGATATCCAGAAGCCCTAGGTTTGATTCCCGACCAGTGCATCACTGTTTGTTAGAGTATGGGGCTTCAAAGCTGCAGACCAGTCAGGGTGCCCACGCTGACCCCAGTACACTGCAAAAGCACCAAGAATGGGCACTTGAGCATCATAACTGGACCTAGAAACAATGAAAGAACGTGCCCTGGTCTGATGAATCATATGTATCGTTTACCTGGGAAACACATGGCACTGGAATGCACTATGGGAAGAAGGCAGAAGCGGCGTCATGCTGTGGGCAATGTTCTGCTGGGAAACCTTGGGTCGTGTCATCCATGTGGATTGACATGTAACATCTGCCTAAGCATTGTTGCAGACCATGCACACCCTTTTATGGAAACGGTATTTCTCTTGCTGCTCTTGCAGCAGGAACTTACCCGTCTAATCTCGAACTAATCAAGGATCTACGGGATGTGCTATACAAATAACCCCGATGCACGGGGAGGGTCCACCTCACAACCTACAGGACTTAAAGGATTTGTTGATAACATGCTGGTTAGCATCTGGTCAGGGCTGATTTGGCAGCAAAATTGGGACCAGCAACATGTAAAAATGATTATTAATAATGTAATTTCACAGTGCAGTACTTCAAGTATCACTATATTAATATGCTGACAGAGATGTGTTTTTGTGTAACATTTTCTTATGAATACAACACACAGAAACATGTCATTGCTTTTTGTTTTCGTAGCATAATACACTTTACTATAGGAAGAGTAGTATTACTTCTAGGCTTCACATACACCGTCAGGTCAACTATCAGGCACTGTCTTATCTGAAAGACCTCATACTACCATTTCTTTTGGTCCATATTTTTTCATAAAGTATATAGTTAGGGCTGGATCAGATGACCCAGAGTCCTCCCTGACTTAGTTATGTCGCAGTAGGCCTAGGCTGCTTGGGACTCTTGGTGATGTTTGGACACACCTACCCTTTGTGACCTCATCCTTCGAAGGCCACAAAGGATCTGAAGGCCTACGGCACACTGTCACCTAGCATCCATTACAGTTTTTATCATTATTATCTAACAAGATAAAACAATGACAGGTCTGGAAAAAAAGAATTTAATTTTGTGTTAACGATATGTGACAATGGTATACGTTTTATAAATTATATATCATTAATTATATGTATTTAATTACATTTATGTCAAATGATGCATAATCATGAACACAGGCATGTATTCATAGTCTCTTGCACGATTGAATTGCTAGCACATAAATTGTTTTCACCCATAGAACTCAGCAGCCACGTGCACAAAGAAGCCATCACACATGCGAGAGAGTCTGCTTTGCGAGCGCTGCAGCAGATTTACACTCTCATGAATAACTCTGCTCTGGGAGCTCAGTTCTGCTCTGCAGAGTGAGTCCAACGGAACGGCTCCTAACGTGATCGGTAACTTTCAAAGCCTCTATGATGGACAGTTCAGGTTACTGCGTTAAACAGAGTTACACTGTGGCAGCAGCACGGGTGCTGTTTGTTCACAATTTGGAAAATTACATTTGCTAAATTAACTATCAGTGGTTATTATTCGATGCGCATTACTATTATTTATTTGAATTTTTCATAAAGCACAATATCGTTGTGTCTTGAGATGAATCATGGAAAGACCAAAAAGGGAAAAAATATCAACAGCAGAAATACAAGCAAAACAATTTTGTTATGCATTTATTCAGTTTTAAAAGACACAGTTCAAGATGCACTCCAGCTCCACTAACGTAAATCATGTATTACAGTATTTCCTCTCGACTGACTTCTTGTAGAAGTGAATGTGCTTTTTCCTGTTGTTCCTCCGAGTTCGTTTAATTTTTCATTACTAGTTCCAGTTTAACTGGTGATCAAGTTGTAATCCTAAGGTAACAAACTCCAGTTGTATTTTTTCCTGCTGCATATTTTTTATATCTCTGAAAATTACAGCGGAAGCTGACATTAAAAATGAAAAAAGAATGCATGTTTAGTTTTCAGTGTCACTGACTTTTCCTTCAGACAATATAAAAGTTTAACAAGAATAAACGAGGACACAAGATGAAGAAGTTAACCTGTGATAGATCGACGACCTGTAACACTATCTCACCAAAAATATTCACTTCTTCATACGCGTGTGAACTTGAACGACGTCCCATTCTTTATTCATAGGGTTTACTATGATGTCACTGTTTAAGGAAGGCGTTCATCAGGCTTTAGGAGTTTCTGTGGGAAACCATTCTCCCAGAAGCACTTTGTGATGTCAGGCACTGATGTTGAACAAGAAGGCCCGGCTCGCAGTCCCCGCTCTAATTCATCCCATAAGGTGTTCTGTCGTGTTGAGGTCAGGACTCTCAAACTCATAAATCCTTTGCTTTGTGCACTGGTGCCCAGTCATGTTGGAACAGGAAGGGTCCATCCCCAAACTGTCCCCACAAAGTTTGAAGCATTAAAAGTTTCTTTCACAACCGCACTGTGATTTTATGTGGCCTACCACTTTGTGGCTTAGTTGTTGTCGTTCTCAGTTGCTTCCACCTTTTTATAATACCTCCAGCAGCTCACTGTGAAAGATTTAGTAGTGAGGAAATTTCATGACTGGACTTATTGCACAGGTGGCAACCTATCACGGTGCCACACTGGAATTTACTAAGCTCCTGAGAGCTCACTTCTTTAACAAACGTTTCTAGAAGCAGTCCGCATGCCTTGGAGTTTGATGACCTGTGGTCATGGAAGTGATTGGACTGCCTGAATTCAGTGATTTCGATGGCTGAGTGAATACTTTTGGCATAGTGCACGAGTCACTCCCTGTACATGACAAATGTACACCATAAGTGAACGGAAGATAAGCGTATTCATCTACATTATCAGGATCTACAGCAAGGACATCAGCATGTCATCCCTTAATGGTGGCATTTACGGACGAGCAGGGGAAGAAGGCTGTAGTGATCGATGTAGCTATACCAAGTGATAGCAACATCAGGAAGAAGGAACATGAGAAGCTTGAGAAATACCAAGAGCTGAGAGAAGAGGTAGAAGATGTGGATGTGGAAGCAACAGTGGTTGCCTTTACCCAACTGGACGAGTGGCTCCAGCAGATCCCTGAAACGACAAAGGAGATCTCTGATCTCTGCACAGTCCGAGGAACAGCAAAGATACTGAGCAGGCAGCATCTTCCTCAAGCTCCCAGGCCTAGGGTAGACAACCCGAGCTCGAAGGATAAAGACAGGCTGCAGGGCGAGTGTGGATTTTTAACATTTTTTGTAGCACACCATATATAAAGTACAGGCAGGTGTACAGGTCTTGAACAGTAGGATTTGTTGGGTGATACATTTGTGATGAACTTGTTCCGAATCACATCATCACATCATCAACATTGTTTTCTTTACTCCATTATATTGATTTTAAAAGCTCTACATCTTGCCATTTTGAAATAACTTCCACATTTGTTTAAGATGGAAATTTGCTTTAATTCACATTAGTCCTGTGACCTTCCAAGCACAGGATGGCTCCTCCAATGGATACCTCACTTCCAACTTCCAACTCCACTAATGACTGCAGGGCTCATTATGTCTACTGGTTCCCAGCTGCAAGGCTATTATCTTTCATAGAAGCTGATGTCCCTTCAAATTAGGAGCACAAACCTCTGCGTGTATGTGTGTGAGCTGGAACATGGGAAAGTATGTGTAAGGTAGTTTGAGGGAGTGATGGAACCATGTAACCACCCTGCCACAGGGCTCGTCTTGCTGTGGTAGAAGCAACATTAATAAACTGCATCGTCTCAGAGACTGGGATTTCGATGGAAACAGAGAAAACGGGAGAACGATTGAGACAGACAGGAGAAAGGCTTATTGTATGGAGGAACCCCATATCTGTGAACCATTACACACTCGTAACTCTTAAACACTTAAAAAGAAAGGCGTTTTTCATAAACATGAGCTTTCCAGAAGCATGCATGTTCTTTGATGGCAAACATGGTTGCATGTACTTCAATGTTCGATGTATTTCCACATTCAGGTGTTTTGTTGAGGAAGTGTCTTGTGCATACCACAACACCGTGACAAAGCACAAATGATGAAATAGGGTTGTCGTGTTGGCATGATGCCTCTGGGTCCAAGCATATGTAGCATTGGATGAAGCTTGTCTGTCAGTGGGCTGCAATGCATTAAAGACACAAGGCCTACAAAAATAATGTCTTGTTATTCTACACCGCTACATAATTTTATTACTGTTATTCCTGGCACATCTTTAAGCAAAACCTTTTAAACCTGAAAATAATTGCTGTCCTAACAATGCTTGGGTTAACAATGTCAGCATAGCAAGTCATTCCAGGCATGCAGCAGGTAACTGACTAACCTCATGCTGTGGATGCGGTCATCTCAGATGATCACGTGGCTGAATTTGATTTCTGTATCTTTTTCATGTCATATGATGCCTTTGTCTCTACCAGTTTGAGAGTCTCAACAAGTCCTTTAATTGAAAACAATTGAATTCCTTTCCTACGTTCTCTCAGTGATACTATGGCTTTAGTAGCCTAACTACAGCTCTTTAGCGAGGTACAAGGTAGCTGATCCCTTCATTAAAGCTTCTTTCAGCTGCTCCATTGTTCACAAGAGTTTGCTGCAGTAGGTAGCTCCACATGTCTGATTCAGCAGGTTTTTATGCTGGATGTCCCTTTTGATGCAGCCCCAAAGGGACTTTTTTCTCTTCTTCTTAAACCACTAGACTAAAAACTTCACTAACATTTCCTAATATTCTAATACCTATAAATGAACTAGAACTATTTCCTAAGCATAAAAATATTAAAAATCCAGTAAAGTTTCTGTAATGTAACCTCAAAAAAAAAAATGTTTGAATATCAAAAAACTGAAACAAAGTTTATCAGAGGGTTAATGTACATTAATGATAAAGGCAATGTCATTAAAGCAATGTGGCACCGTCGGCATGTCCAAGTGTCCTTGGGCAAGATGCTGAATCCTGGGTTGCCCCTGATGCATCTGTGTGTGTGCAAATGTTAGAAAAGGTGCTTGTATCAATGTGTGCTTGGGTGAATGAGGCTTGTAGTATAAATTGCTTTGAGTGCTCATTAAGAGTAGAAAAGTGCCATATAAGTTCCAGTCCATTTACATGACTTATATATCGTAAGTCATCGAAGGAAATATGAGGATCAGCTTTGCAGACTTGGTATCAGTGGGAGCTTTTGCTTCGCTCCAGTAAACAGAAGAGTAAACAGAAGCCTTGTTCCCTCCCTAAATGTTTATTACATGCCTTCTGCTTGTGACAAACCTCAACATGCAAGGCTGCAGGGGCTAATGGGATTTCACCATATGGACCTACATATTGCACACATTCATCTTGCATGAAAGTGTTTTTTTTTTCTCTTTTTTTCGGTTTTTGATGAAATGCATTAACTTTTCTACTTAACTAACATTTCACCTAAGCTTCCTACCCCTTTCTATTCACTGGGCAAAGAGGGAAAAAGAGGAGAAATGAAATTGATTTCTGTTTGTTTGCTGTCTTTTTGTAGCCCTGGAGGCCAGCCTAGGTTTGAAACGAGGCTGTCTTAGACCTTTCAGGAGAAAAGCTAATGGTGAAAGTAAAGTTATTGACCTCCAAGGGCTACAGACAGGCAACTGACAACTTAATCCAAAGTTCAAGTAAAAGGTCTAAGGTGCAACGGTAGCTGTTATACTGGCTGTAAACACTGATCATTCCACTTGTCCAACACTTTCAGAGCTGGAAGAACACCACGCTACAGGCTACAGCGGATTGATGTGAGAAAAAGAGCGTGCCGGTGAATCCACCTCTGGGCGGAGTCGCCGCACCTCCTCAGGTGTGCTGCACCAGTGAGTAATTACACTGTGGGCTTTTAAGACCAGCGCTCACAATCACTCGTCGCCAGAACGTCAGCTAGCCCTAGCCAGTGAAGGCTGTCACAGCTAAGTATTTCTGCCATTGTAGTCTTTTGTGCTCTCAGCAGTCTCACAGATGCCAGTATCTACGCCGCCATTAAGCTACTTTCTGCACGGCCGCTGGTCCGGTCACAGCTTCGTCGTTTTACCCACCTGCCTGCCTCCCTGCCCAGCTTTCTACAGAGTGTGTATCGGACCTTTACCCCTCCAAGCCTCTCCTCCGCCTGCAAAGAGTAAGACTATTGCAAAGTGCCTCTTCTCCCTGGACTGCCGGCTGGAGCTCGCTCTTATTCTGCTCTCCCTCGTTTCAGTGACTCAGAGCTCCGCTTCATAATTCTTCCTTTGCCCGCAGTACTGGGTTCCTGCTCAGGAAAATGCCCAGCGTCAGGTTCCCCGGCTGCTGCCCCTTCCAGCTAAGAGACTTTCATTGGACTCACTCACAGCACACGTAGTGTGACTCTCGTTCATGGTTTATGGTCATTGTGTGAATTATTGCGACTTATCTAGTGTTAGCTAAGTTCATCACAGTGCTGTACTTGTTCAGTGTTTCATAGAAATATTCTAGTTGTGTTCATAGCATGTCATAGAGCCTCATAGTCGCCTGTGCCTTTCTGTACTTCGTTAGCTCTTAGTTTTTCTTTAGTCTCTAGTTGAGCAGTTTCCAGAGGTCAAATTAGTCCCCCTCGCTTTCAGTTTATGGTTAGTGTTTTTGCAGTTGACTATTCACCCCCCTTGTGTTACTTCACGTTTGCTGTAATAAACATTTGCTTCTCACTGACTCCTCGAGCCTCAGTGTTGTCTACGCTTGAGTCCATTCACCTGTGTTGGCTGACCGGTCCTGACACATGGATTGAGAAGAAGAGAACAGATCCTACTCATTTCTCCTATCCTCCAGTCCTTTTCACTAAGGAAGGCCAGAACCAGGTTCAAAAAACCCTCTGATAGACACTCCATTCAAAAATCTCTTTTTCCAAATGGAGCTAAAAAGATGCGAACAGTGTTGGAAGCATAAACTAACAGGCGGCTTCAAGAGTCCATTGACGTAGTTTGACTGCACCACAGGTAGACGGTGTGACACCAGGTGCATCTGATTCTGGTCTCTCATTCAGTCAAACAGTACTTGAGGTGGCTGTTTAATATGTAATTTAAACGTCGGTAACAAAGGGCACGAGACTGGGAAGAGCTGCCCACTTTGCTCATTCTGCAATTGGTGCAGCATCCATAGATTCACAATAATAAAATTACAATTATTGTTTTAATGTTTGTCTGAAACAAATCTCTTGGAAATGAGGTATTGACTCTCAATGGGACTACCAGTGTAAATGAAAGTGAGGTATTTGGATTGCTGTCATTTGTAACACCATAAACAACTCACGGGATTAGCATACAAAATTAGCATTTGGCAGTTTGCCTGAATCACTGTGAAATAAAGCTTTTTCAACAATATGGTAACCATGATGTGCCCTGTGACCAAGCTATTGGCACCGGGGAGGAATGAACAGGAAGAAGCCTCCAGCACAACTAGACTTGAACCAGATGATGGAAATCTGCAGTAACCAGTGTAAAGTGAAGAAAAAGACAAGAATAGAGAGACAAGCAAGATCTCTAAAGGGAGATTTTGTTGAATTTCCAACACTCAGAGCTGTCACAATCATGGCACTCTTTCTAGATTAAGTCTTAATAAGCCATCCTTCTCTGAATCAACAATTATGATTCAGAAACATTTGCAATTTTATTATGTAAGATGCATGAAAAATAATTAATCTCCAACAGTGGTTAACTGCCAGTTAAAGCATAAACAGTAAAGATGAATATTCATTCAAAAGTGAGCCTGACGATTCCTAATAGTCGCTAATAACAGTTGGCTGTATGAAACATTTTGGGAACAGTTCAAAGTGACACAACGGCATGTTTCAAATACATTGTAATGCCTTTAAAGCTTTTTCCACTTGGTTTGTATCTAGAAAAATGTTTTAAAATTGAATAAATACAAATATATTTCTAAAGAGCAAAACATAGCTTTTTTCAGTTTAGAGATAAAAAACCAAAAAAGTCAAAAATAACTGGAAAACACATGACTTTAAGCCATGCAGCTGGGTTTGTCTCTGTTCCTGTGTTCTAATCTTTCAAATATTAAATAAAATTATAGACAAATTTTGAAAAAAGAGACATATCGGAAACAAGAGCTACATGGAATCAAACATACGACACTGAGATTACATTGTGTAATGTTTACCCTTTTGGCAAACAGGCAAACAACAGTCAGTGTCCCCAGTATCACCAGTAGCCTTGAGGGCCGCTGTCCTGCAGGTTTTAGATGTGTCCTCGATCCAACACGGCTGATTTAAATGGCTAAACGACCTCCTCAACATGTCTCGGAAGTTTTCCAGAGGCCTGCTAATGAACTAATCATTTGATTCAGGTGTGCTGACCCAGGGTGAGATCTAAAACCTGCAGGACACCGGCACTTGAGGGCTGGAGTTGGAGACCCCTGGTCTAATCTAAAAAACCTGAGCTGTTAAATGGTGATGAGGCTTTTCACACTGCAACCACACACAGTTGTTTGTTCTGTGCACTTTTCTCATTCTTACCAGCCACTTTATTTTGTACACTGGGTTGCACATATATGATGTGACTCTGCCATGTTTTGTTTTTCCTTTTTATTACTCCAATACTAAATACTGCCGTCTGAATTTTGCAGCAACAAGAAAGACTCATCAGACCAGCTGTCAGACTTTTCTCTGTAAACCTCAGAGATGGTTGTGTGGGAAAATCTCTGCAGGTCAGGAGTTTCTGAAATACTCAGGACAGCATGTTTGGCACCAACGACCACGTCACATTCAAAGTCAGTTAAATTGACCACGTTCTGGTGCTAGCTTAAAACTTCAGCAGCCTGTCTTCGCCACGTGCACGTGCCTAAATACAGTGATTTGCTGCCACGTGATTGGCTAATTAGAATTTTGCATTAATGAGCAGTTGAATAGATGTACCTGAAAAAATGGCCAGTGAGCATTTTTAACTTTTTCCACTTAATATTTGTCTGAGTTATATTAAACAACAGACTGGTTCAAACTAGAGTCAGTAGCTCACATGGGTTGGCTAAAGATTAAGTCACCAGGTGGCAGAATGGATTTTGGAGCTATGTACGAATTTAATCAGAAACAGTGACACTGGCCTGGCTATGCCCAAGTAAACCACTTGATTTCATTTTCTCCTTTGAAAACCAATGTTGTAACTTCCACAGTGGAAGAAAGACCTCTGAAAACAATCTGGAGCTTATGGAAAAAAGCTCAAGTGTGTGTGGGAGGTGTACAGTTACCAGCAGCAAATCTTCAGCATGTTAAATTAAATTACTTGAAAGGAGAAAGAATATTTGCTTACTTTGTTCCTTTTTTCTTTTCCACAAACATAAACTATAAGGAACACTTACATAATATTAGGCAGCAGATGCAGTTGTGTACTGCAGGAATAGCTTACATGTAAAAAAGGGGATCCAGTCTCTGGCCTCCACAGAGTCAATCAAATGAAAGGGAAACTGAAGTTGGTGACCATCAAAAAGGTAGTGCCCTTCCGAGGAGGATGCTTTCATCAGGTGGTACGGCCACCAGAATTGCTGAGGACCATACATCCTTGACCTGGTCTGAGCACATGAGCACAGTAGTCCAAGTGGTCCTTGACACTAAAATAGATCCCAGCCACTTGAATGCTGGCTCACCTCTGCTCACAGCACAGTCATACAAATACTAGTGGGTATAGAATTTTGAAGGAAAAAAGCAAGCATAAAAACAACTTTGTGCTCAAAAAGAAAAAAAAAATCACTTTGACTACATTGACAAAAAAAATAAAAATCCTCCAAATCTTGCTGCACGGAACATAGCCAGCTGAAGAAAAGGTAGGGCAGAGTGAAACTGTGCAGGTAAACTTGGTGCAATCTAATACACAGCAGTATAGTCTTATGGATTTTTCTTAATGTCCTCATTCATACTTTCCTTGAAGTACAAGCCATTTTGAAAAGATGTGTAGGATTATCTTTGTGATTAAACACTAGCTTATTTGAAAAGCTTGGATATCTAAATACATTTTTAGAACCCCAGTGACTGAAACACACACAAATACATTTTTATGCATCCTGCTATGTGTATATTCAGTTGGCTCAGTCATAGGGAAGTCCTACTTTCAGTACTACAAGATTAATTTCTTAAACAACACAATCATCGATTTTAATATATGCTTCATAAGCACCTCTGTGAGTTATTTTGAAAGAAATTGAATTTAGAAAAGTGCAGGATGTCATTAAAGTCTTCAGCAGTTTTCTGCAAAACACTTTCAGAAACATGGTTTGTGATGGAACTAGCTATTATTTTTGGAGTTATTGTATTAGACTTGAGAGGCTCGGACAGTTCCATGCATTTACCTTTTCTAACAGGAAACATGTCTACGTTGTTCTGATAGTTTTGTATTTTGTTACCAGCAAGTAAAGTTTTTTTCTCCAAAGGAATGCATCGTTTATTTTAACTACTATATGTTAACCTAGTTTTTTATTTTTAAGAGTGTGATCATGAGAAAAAATATCCACTACTGGTTTATGTTTCACAACCTTTTCACAGTAAAGAAAGGGGCTGGTTGACCTCGGATGACCTCTACAAACGTTTATTGATATCTTTAAAATGATAGCAGCACAAACGAACATTTTAGCAGCACAAGCAAAGCAGAGTTGATTGACACCAGTGTTGTTAGATTTGGGTAATGTCACTGAAACCTTAACTCAAACCACTCTATGTTGTCTTTGCCCGCATTTCGTTATCCAATAGCTAGTCACTGGCATGAATCTAAATAGCACAGACCTACTGCCGACTACATGCAATGTTTCTGTAAGTTATTTTTAACTTTGGGTTGGTCAGGTCATTAAGTCATTAATCACCATTTCAACAAACCTCAGATCTTTCCAGGTAACCTTATCTAAATGATCTGTCTTTGGATCACTAATAGAGAGAGGATATTGTGCGGATGGACCTTTTGAGCCTGCATGTTGTGCAGCAGCCACCGCAGCAGGCTTGTACAATCACATCGTTTTTTTCCGCCGCTTTAATGACATTCCAGCACAGACGCTCAGAAATAAACAGATATACCGTGGGAGATGTTGGAACGGTTTAAAAACTTGATTGCTTGTGCAAAAAACACTTTACAAAGTCTTGGCTACTGGTTTTGACTTCTTCTTCTGTGATAGGTGGCCACACCTATCGTTCATGAGAATGCTGGGTATAAATACAAGTGTCTGTGAAACAAGGTTGCGGTGGTGAGCAAAGTGACCATTACTGCAGGTATACTGGCGCCTGAATCCCATCAAAATAGCTGAAATAGCACCATCTACTGGCAAACAAATGCGACCATGTGAAATCTAGACCTGAACACTCGTGTCTTTGTACTGTTTTCCTTCTCTCACCCCAACCGGTCACGGCAGATGGCCACCCCTCCCTGAGCCTGGTTCTGCCGGAGGTTTCTTCCTGTTAAAAGGGAGTTTTTCCTTCCCACTGTCGCCAAAGTGCTTGCTCATAGGAGGTCATATAAGTCATATATTTCAAATAAGACATATGAAATCGAAACTAAGGCATAGTTACTCTGCCTCTGAGTTTTAATGACCCATGTACATTTCTATTGGCTGTGAAAATAGCTTTTATTTTTTTTATGTTTAAATAGTAACGCAGTTTAATTAACACAATATTTTACACGATTTCACTTTCAGTCTGAAAAATGTTACGAAAGCCTTAAAATGAATCTGGTCTGGTACACCCCATGCCCCCCTTTAGACTCACCCCTGTTTTCCCATGTAAACGAGGACAGCTGCCGTTAGGAAGCTTAAACAGCAAGCTGTGTAATTTAAACATGCTCTTCGTGGTGCGTTTAAGTCCGACTCCACGTGCCATCATCGTCATCACTGCTGCCGCTGTGTTATTGGTGTTTTTGTTTAAAACTGGGGGCTCTGCGGGCTTAACGTTGTCAAACGTTTTATTCACACGCTGCTCCTAAATACATTTGTATTGTAGGTCTGTTTTTAGTGGCAAATGCGGTTCACGTTTCCATGGCGACAGTGGCGTGCTATAGAGCCATCAAAGCAAAGAAATTGTGTCGAGAATTTTTTATAATGGAATTATTGGAAAAAGTCAATGAATCATTTCAGCCCTAGAATTAAATCTAAACTTTAAAACACACACATCCATCTATCCTTATCCAATTCAGCTGGAGCCTATCCCAGCTACCATAGGGCGAGAGGCAGGTACACCCTAGGTACACCAGGGCCAACACAAAGAGACAGATGACTATTTGCACTCACATTCACACCTATGGCGAATATAGAAACGCCACTAACTATATGTCATTAGAACATGGGGGGAAGCCTGAGATCCCATGTAGACAGGTAGAACATGTAAGCTCCACACAGAAAAGGCCCCAGCCAGATGGTGGAGTCGAACCGGGACCTTCTTCCTGTGTGCTGCCACACAAACATAATATTTTAAGTACGAATAAAGTAAAATCAAATCTTGCAGTGACTCAACTTTTGTCCCATTTGCAATGAAGATAACGTTAGCCACTGTCTCTGAACTGGTACCTACAGGAATGAGGCACTGATATCACTACCTACTGACAACCAAGGACTTTACAGTGCATCCAACAATTATGCTCACCAGCAGTAAAGCCAGAGTATCTATACAAATTTACACCAAAACACTTTCCTTATGGATGGCAGGTTTCACCTGAGGAAATCGGGAAAGATAGAACAGCACAAGGACAATAAGCCCGTTCACAAATCTAGATGTGTCTGGGCTGACAATTAGAGATGTGAGTTGAGCAGCTCGGTCATTCAGGAGCGACTCAGAGTAGAGCCACTAACCCTCCACATCAAAAGGAGGTAGCCGGGGGGGTCTGGTTCTCTGCTTAGGCTGTTCCCCATGATCTGGACTTGCATAAACAGCAGAAAATAGATGGATGGAAGTCAACTCTGAGTCGTCCACAAGACAAGTCTGACAGTAACACATATTTGTATATAGACAGGTGTGTCAACAGTTTTGTTTACTAGGAAGCTGGATTTCTACAGAAAGCACGTATGTCTCTGTAGTAAGAGAAATCACAAGACAATGATGAATGAAACCGATTCCATGAAATCTCCAATATGTGCCACTTAAGAATAGATGAGCTCATCACAGTTGTTTTCACATGAACCCCAGTGGTGTTCATATGGTGCAGATGACATGAAATCATTAAGAATTATTAGCTGCAGCTGTGCCTTTGCTGATGCGACACCCCCGTGTCTCTTTGATGGCGTGTTCCCACAGCTCATATGTTAAATCTTTAGAGTAGGAACAGAACATATTCGTGATGGTAACTGTGCTTCTGTTCTGAGATTTTATCAGTTAGACATAACAAATGAAAAAATATTTTTTTCCAGAAGCATACCGCTGAGTCTTGGAACAGTTTGCCTAGCAGTGCCGTTTTCAATGATCTCTGGCATTTTCTTAACATAGATGATATTTAGTGGTAATCTTGTTCAACTCTTCTAAGACTCTTTTAAGACTAGAAAAGCATGCTGCTAAAGCTGCTCATCTGATGCTTTGCATTGCGCTCTGTGATGTAACCCTAACTCTAGCCATGGAAACCCATTTCATGGAGCTCTCTACACACTGTTATTGAGCTGATCTGAGGCCACGTGAAGTGTGGAGGCAGCCGCTGACCCCTCTCTGTGATTTTGCATAGCCTACCGCTACGTGGGTTGCTGTTGATCCCAATCCCTTTCACTATACTAGCACTAACACCTGACTGTGGAATATTTGGTAGCTGTTGCACAGGTGTACACTGGAATTCACTGAGCTCCTGAGAACGGCCCATTCTTTCACAAATGTTTGCAGAAGCAGTCTGCATGCCTAGTTGCTTTTTTTATATACACCTGTGGCCATGGAAGTTATTGGAACACCTGAATTTAATGCCTTGGAGTGAATACATCTGACAATACACACACACACACACACACACACACACACACACACACACACACACACACACACACACACAAATATATATATATATATATATGCTGAGGTGAAAGAAAAATGCAACAAAGGGCACTGAAAACTAGCTTATTGAATAAGCTAAGACTCCAGCTTCACTGAAGTAATGAAAAGTTGACAAATGAAACAAATAAAAGTGCAATATTTTCATCACATTTCCCAAATAGTTTTTTCATAGTCTAAGATATGTCTGATGCTCTTTTAATTGTATCCCCTCACGAAGCCTCTTCTTCTGCAGTGGTTTAATAACAGCGACTGAAACATGAGAGCCACGAGCCGTTTATCAAATATTATATTCAGAGCAACAGTGCTGACTGCAAACCCATATTAATTCAAAATTTAGTTTGCAGATTTTCTAGAAATTGTGTTTCCCAAATGAAATACACTCTAGCTGTCTGTTTGTTATATTGCTCTGCATTTAAATGAGATGTTGTTGGCTTGTGATGCAAGACAACGCTAAGAAGAATCTAACCACAAACACCAGTGTTATATAATTTTACCTAACAATGTAATCTAATAGTATGTATCATTCCATTGTCAAAGTGTACACTAATCTGGATGACTAATGTGATACATTTTTCCGAAAGACATCAAAAATTGTCTAATTTATTAAAACTATGAAACACCAATGTTGGTTAGCTTCAACCCTTGATGATAAATTTCTGTCAGGATCAAGTGAAGAAATAAAATTGAAAGAACAGTGATAGAGCATCTTGTAAACATTTAAACAATGTGAGCCAAATGCACTCCATTAGAGCAATATACACACTCATCAGCTACTTCATTAGGTAGCGGGTTGGACACCCTTTTGCCTTCAAAACACTGTAATTCTTTGTGGCATAAACTCATCAACATGCTGGAAAAATTCCTCAGAGATTTTTGGTTCATATTGACATGATAGAAACAGAGTTACTGCAGATTTATCAGATGTTATCTCCTGTTCCACCACATCCCAAAGGTGTTCTATTAGATTGAGATCTGTTGACTGTGGAGGCCATTTGAGTATGTGCTGCACGTCGGAGCACAAATCAAGATTTATTAGACCAGGTAATGTTTTTCTAGTATTCTTATTGTCAAATTTTTTGTGTAAATGTGCGTACAAACCGCACCATAAACCTTCATTCCTATGGCTTTTCTCCTCCATCTTGAACTTTCTGTCTTATCCACAGGTCCCTGTGGTACATCTGGTGGTAAGTCACTTTGACCCGGTCTTCCTGCCATGCTGGTCCACAGCACTGACCTTCAGACTGAGAGAAAGGATAACCACAAGGAGCTGTCTGGAGCTGACCCATAACCACCACTCAGCTCGGTCCAATTTTGGTCAGCCTGTGCAAACTGTAACATCAGTTTCCTGTTATTAGCTGACAGGAGTGACAACTGGTGTGGTCTTCTGCTACTGTTGCCCATTTGCTTCAAGGTTCGATAACTTGTGCCTTCAGAGATTCTCTTCTGCAAACGCCAGTCGCAATAAGCAGTTATTTGAGTTACAGTTGCCTTCCTATCAGCTCGAAGCAGTCTGGTCATTCTTTTCTGACAATAAACCTTTTTTACCCAGAGAACTTCTGCACACCAGATATTTTCTCTTTGGACCATTCTCTGTAAACCTGAGAGGTGTTCGTGTAGGAAAATTTCAGTAAATCAGGAGTTTCTGAAATACTCAGCCCAGCCTGTCTGACACCAACAACCATGCCACATTCTAAGGCACTTAAATCACCTTTCTTCCCCATTGTGATGCTTGGTTGGTTATCTTCAGCTGATTTCCATGACCATGTCTACATGTATAAGTGCACTGAGTTGGTGCCATGTGACTCATGAGGTATTTGTATGCAAGTTGAACACTTGCATCCAATAAAATGAAAGCATCATTCCACCACAAAATGAGTTAATTAGATCATACAACTGTTAAACATTTTAAAACAGAATATTACTACTGTATTGTGTTCTTTCACTAATGATTAAGATTTCCAGTAATGTAAGGAGGAATCCCTTTTTTCTTTGGAATCACAATAACATCTTATATTTAACATGTTGATCTTAGCAAGTGTATTGTTTATGCTTAATGTGCCCAAATGAGGTGGCATATCAAAACTTTCAAAACATAACGTACAGGTGAGGCTAATGAGAATGTAATTAGTTCTGCAGATATGTAGTCATAAACCAAAGCACTGAACAGCTGCTGGAGGAGAAAATAAGAGCTCGTCATCCTGAGGGAGATGTGAATGTGCGCATCAAATTTCAAAGCAATCCAATTAATAGTCAAGTCTTTTTACTGAAAAACAAAAGACAACCTCATCACACTGCTTGAAGAAAAGCCATTAGATCACCAAATACACAAAGGCTTCATCCTTAAATCCCAATGAGACCACAAATATCTATGCAAATATTCAAGGAAATCAATAGTGTTACTACTACCATTTAGGTTTGAAGAAAATAAAATCGAGCATGACTTTAGTGCAGGCAGGGAAGTCAAGCTGAGCTGCAATCTGGTAATTTAGTGGCTTTCAAAGCCAGCCAACATCAGGCGATAATTCTGCTGATCCACCTGGCAATACTCTACTTTTGCCTGCCACTCATCATCACAAATTTCAGCTCATCTGCAAGCCATTTTGCAACCCGCCTCAACCTGCAGTCTTCCTCATTCGTGTAAGTATCCTATCTGTTCTCACTGATATCTGCTCCGTTCTGTACATGGTTCTTACTACTGTTTTCTGTAGCTTTTTAATATTCACATATGGAAGAGTGGGGAGGTCCCAGAAAAGAGCTCCATACCACCAGTTATAAGCTGATGAATGGATGGAAATAACAATATCTTCTTCTTACTTTTAAAAAACAAACAAAAACATGACCAGTAAAACAGGCCTCACTATTTAAAAAAAAATGGCTTGACTGTGCCTTTCAGGTCACTGTGCTGACAATCTCAATTTGAAATAAATTGCGCACACCTGTCCTACACTGCACTGCGATAATAGAAAAACAAGTGGAGCTGAAATGTCACCTGAGTTTAAGTTATGCAGGCTGCCTATTACCTTATTGTTTATCTGACCATTAACTGAATGGTCAGTACAGGTCAGGGTGTACTTGTTGACTCTGTGTGCTGGAGTATAGTGATTGTCTTTGCAAATAATTTCTGAGACAAATTAACTGTTTCTTTCCCTATAAAAACAAAATGTTTGTTTCATTCTTTTCCATCCACAGTCTCACTTGGGGTCATTTCATTTAAACATGACAATTTTACCCATGTTTTCTCTTGACCTTATTGTTTAGTAATTGCTTTCAAGGCAGAAAATGGAGAGGAGTTTCTATGGAGACGATAAATCTGCCATGTAGTGAATAATATGTATTTGCACAGCAATTTTGTGCTTCACTGACCCCTAAAGTCTAAGCCAGCAAATAAATAGATAAATAAAAAACAAAATACTTTACTGCCAATTAGACCATGACTGCACCTACAAGTTTTAAAGTGCTATACCGTGTTCATGTTTAAGCAACAATAATGAACCTTGAAATGAAGCTTTTAGCTGCTATCCTACTTCTTGTTATCTTGTTTGTGTGTCCTGACATGAGAGTTTCTCTGGAGTTCTTTCCAGTCACAACCTTTGTAACTGAAACCGTAAATTCTCTTTTTCTATCTTCAGGGTTTTATCGTTTCCCATTTCAGCTGTTTAGTGGGGGAAGAGTTGCACTGAGAGAATCCTCATTTAAAAATGAAGCAAAAAGTATCCTTGTACAGCTGGGTAAAGGACCATATTCTGAGGGAAAAACAACATGGAAATCCTGTTAATTTCAAGTGTTTTAGGTGAATTATGATTAAAACTCAAAACAATTAGCACTAGCTGTGGCACTCAAAAACAGCTGGAGGTGTGAAATTCGTCATGATAACAATCTACTTGCCACCTAAATCCAAGCGTCACTAAAACACATTTAATGACACTGTTGAATATAAATTTCATTTCAATTTCCAATCTTGTGTAATCTTGTGATCCTTTTTTCAGTTTTTTGTTCCATCCTAAACTATACTAAAATGCATAATTTTATTTAGTTTTATTTTAATTTTAAAATCTAAATCCTTTTTTTTTTAAAAAATTTCCTGCAAAAAAGCAAATTAAAAAAAAAAATCCATAAAACTGCTACCGACAGTTAGCTGATGGGCCGCATTGGACCGGTTTTCTACAAGCACTGGTTCTCGACTCCGATCCCTAGTCAGATGTGTGTTAGTCCATCAGATGGCAAACTGAAATTTTCAGTTCAGTTTTAGTAGCACAGGTGAGAGATGTGTTGCTGAAGGTCTCTTAGCCTGAGCTAACTTGTCTCTCACCTTCAGTAGTTTAACGAGTCCCAGTGCAAGATGGTCAATGCGCCTCTGACTAGAACAATCCATTGTGACATTCCTCTTTGTAGTTAGTCTGCCTCTGTACTTCTTAGTGCCTGTCCTCCTTAAAGAATACCCTGATTATACAGGGTGATTAAAGCGTAGAGAAGGCATCGGACCCTGCCAGCAACTTGCTCAATTTCACAATTAACAGACATTAATAGACATTAAGACATAAAGCGATTTAATGTCAGTAGGGAATTAAAGACGTCTTAGCATGGAGCTTAAAAACAACCTTAAACTGTGAAATTCACTGCACAGTAGATGCCTAAACTTGATAGAATCAGGTGTTTGAGCGCCGATACAGCTTAAAACATAATTGGTGATGAAACACCTGCACATTAAGATCATTATTCATAATCTCAGGCTGTTAAATACTGCGTTGTCTCATGCTGCATCAAAGACATACTCACAAGATGTCCGTTGGAATTGGTGGTCTGATGCCAAGGGATCCTTTTACAAGTGCCCATATGTAATGACTTAGTAGCAAGGCCCCTCTCACTACTGCCATAAAGTGTGTCATGGTGCCGACATCAAAGGACACCTTGTGTGTATCTGTGAGATTCCAGACACTTTGACAAAACGGCAGAATTTGTCCACTGGGAGTGAAAGCAGACTGGTGCAAAGCTACGGGATAACTCAATGGACTATTAAGGAAAAAATATTGATTAAAATATGTGCTGAAAGCTAACGCTTTTCATGTTTAAAAAGAATAAATGAAACTATCATATGAGCAGTAGCCCAGACCCAGCTGGGATCTAATTCAGAAGCCTAAGCTGATGACCTTAGCAATAATAAGAAAGCTGAGGCGTGTACTATGAAGAAAATTCAACATAACCTGGCTTTCTTTGCTAAGCTAAGCTAACCAAGTTAAGCTAACTTAACAAAACCTAAAACCCCAGGCAGAGATAACTGATATCACGATGGTGGTTGTTAACTGTCTTTCTGCTTAAGGAGCATTTTTTTTGTGTGGGCATGCTCACATAGAAGGGGGCGTTTAATGGACCATTTGACTCTTTTTCTTCGAAAATGCCACATTATCGCTGCAAATAGAACAAGTGAGTAATGCTGCAGAAAATTGTTAATCTTGCAAAATCATGATCATCCCCAAGCGTAATGAGCGGGAGAAAAAGAATATTATCTCAAGTTATATTTATTTTACTGCCTGGTGTTGCTGTTTATTACTAACACGACAGCTGCACATTTGAACCCTGAAACTTTTGATACATTGAATGTTACTCATCCCCCCTGTGACCCTGAATCAAGTAAGCGGAAGAAAATGGATGGCTGGCTGGCTGAATGGATCCATCCAACCAGCCCTGATGGCTGTTACTCCGAGTGTTCAGGTCTGAAACTCTCTCACAGCCTAATAAAGGAGACATGGAAATCCCTGCTTACTAATCAAAGTGAAATTAATTTTACTGATTGTATGTGTGGCCCTGACAGATCAGTACCACACATAAAAACATTCATACAGTTTGTGTATCACTAACTGAATGTATGCAAATTCTAGTCACAATGTGACGCATAGTTTGTGCTGCTGTGACTTTGCAGCTGGGCTTCATTTTCAGATGTTAGTAAGATAAGGCTGAACAGGTTGCATGTATAAAATGCACTCCTTAAGCAGAGCATTTTTATATTTAAGCATATTTTAAATAAAAGGATTATTGAACATGTGGTGCTTCCAGCCAATATTAAACCAAAACTCTGAACATAAACTCCTCTGGACAAGATTATGTGCTTAGCATACATTACTATGGTGATTTAGCCAGGTTAAAGAGCCACCTTTGTGACACAGAAATCTCTGACTCTAAGCTCAACAGAGCTCACTAACTCATTAATCTCTCTCCACAGCACTGACCTCAGCGAAATTGAAAGTAAGAATTCAAAGACTTTAAAAGTAAAAAATTTTGACAAATTTGCTTTCTACAAGCTGTAGACGTTCGTGTTTTGATGTTACAGATGAAATAAGAATAGCACTGATTTTTTTCTAGATTTGAATGACTTACTATTTGCTATTATACTTTTCATTTTCTAAGTATTATTTATTAAAATATTGACTAAACTTATAACTTGAGTGGAGTAACCTCCACATAGTTGACCCCATGTAGGAGGATGTTTTTTATGTGTGGGCTGTTTGCGTAATCAGGAGAAAGTTTTGAAAAGGCAATTATTTGACTGTCATTATAGTGTTAATAAAATAAATAAAGAAAGCGACTCTTTACTGTATTTATGTGCGTGTGTTAACCAAAAAAACAGCAACAAAAGTTACTGAGTGTCCCTGGCTAAACTGTGTAAAAGATTTACGATTACAGAGGGCGAACGCGGTCTATGAAGTACACAGAACAAAGCCCCTTCAACACAATATTGTTTAAATTTGATACAAAAAGTCAGCAAATGCCATTTAAAGTACAGTACAGACAATAGAAACAACAGGAAGAGATTAAACTGAAAACAGCACAAAGCATTTCCCGACTAACAGACATTTAAGGGCTGCAAACGATGTTGCGTCACTGCAGGCATTTGGTGTATTTACAAGTGAATCTACACAATTTTTCAAGAAAACATTTCAGATCATATCAAATAATTATCCCCATGGAGACAGGGTTCCAGTTTCATGTGTAAATCTGCTGGTTGGTCAGTTCAAACCACTTTAGTGTCTTGGGATGGTAGGAACAGCACTGCCGACAGTAGCCATTAGTACTGTTGGGATTCCCAGGGTGCCTCAAACCAGTCTCTACATCAGTGGATAGTGACTCACTCCCCAGTGAATCAAACATATTTTAGTACGTTAAGATGCAAACCTGTGTTGTAAAAGTCTTGAGCATCTTTGCTCATTATCCTCACTGACTGGTCGTGTTATTTTATCTTTAGTCATGTCTGAAAATGCCAGTTAAACAAGGTCAAACTTTTAATTGACTATAACACAACAATAACACAATCATAACACAACTATAAGTTGTATTAATGTTATTTATAACCTTCAGATTAGAATAATGCTTTATAATAAGTCATGCATCATTCATTTGCTGATAATTGGAATACATAAAGGTGTATTGGTGCTTAGTAACTCATAAAGAA
This sequence comes from Tylochromis polylepis, assembly GCA_015107715.1. Classification (NCBI taxonomy): domain Eukaryota; kingdom Metazoa; phylum Chordata; class Actinopteri; order Cichliformes; family Cichlidae; genus Tylochromis; species Tylochromis polylepis. The sequence goes on along the minus strand of VVHJ01062989.1, from coordinate 710 downwards.
CCTTTTTTTTGTCTTTATATTGTACAACTCCTCTTGCAACAACTCAAACTATGATTACTACATCTTTGAGAAACTGAAAATCTATGTGACGCTTTTACAAATCAAAAACCTTTGTTAAGTTTAGGAAGTGCATTTGTTCTCTGCCTTAAAGAAACAAGCAGAAATGTTTGAAAATCTCCAAAGTGGTTCATTATAAAAGAGAAAGTTGCAGTTGTTCTGACACTGAATAGCAGTGGAACCTATGCATGTCAATACACTTAGGTGATGGTTGCAGCATGAAAAACTAAGAAAAGAGGCTGTTAATTGCTGTAGTTGTGTGCTATAATGGATTCACTAAGTTCGAAGAGAAAGCAGCTTAAGAATAGGGAACTGTGTGGGTTAATAAGTGTCAAACTACTAGTGAATTAGTTATGAGTAAGTCCTCAATTTAGACTTGAAGACTTACTTAGAGATACATATTTTAGAATTGTATATACAGTGGCTTGCAAAAGTATTCTGCCCCCTTGAACTTTTCCACATTTTGTCACATTACAGCAACAAACATGAATCAGTTTTATTGGAATTCCACGTGAAAGACCAATACAAAGTGGTGTACACGTGAGAAGTGGAACGAAAATCATACATGATTCCAAACATTTTTTACAAATAAATAACTGCAAAGTGGGGTGTGCATAATTATTCAGCCCCCTTTGGTCTGAGTGCAGTCAGTT
>VVHJ01062988.1:16548-26885 GCA_015107715.1 Tylochromis polylepis | reverse complement strand
TAATTGTGTTGCAGAGAAAATAGCTGTACTATTTAATAGCAGAGACATGTAAATACTTTGCATTACATTTTGAATCCACTACCTTAAAAGAGCTCCAAGCTACAGACGGAAATGTCAAGAAATGTTACAACTATCCCCGGTCTCCCCTACTTTTGCTGACTTGACATGCATCTACAGTAAATCCATGCTGTGAATATGGAGAGGAAAGGCAAGTTATACTGGGAATAAAACCATCACTGACAATCTACTACAGGAGGCTGGTGTGTGTGGGTGTGTGTGGGTGTGTGGGTGGGTGTGTGTGTGTGTGTGTGGGGGGGGTTATCTGGCACTGATAAGCATGTATTTCATTTTTTTTTCCATCAATAAAATGACAAGGCCAAGCAGCGATGGAAAGTAATGTGAGAAACGGTAAGTTTTGAACCACAAGAATGTCCAATGATATACAGCAGATTAATATTCAGAGGATTCTGATTTGATGCCAGTGACACTTTTTAATTTCTTTAAAGATGACACAGGGATTTGTTATACTCTGTTGCATCATATCTTCTTTTAACAACATTTCCAAGCATTTGGGAACAGAGCAGTTTTTTTTTTGTTTGTTTGCCTTTCAGCTGCTCGACTGCTGGGGGCGCCCTGTGTCGTATGTTGTATTTAAACAGAACCCTCCCAGCCTCTACTACAACCATGATGCTGGAATGTGCAGGATGTGGTCAGGCGCGGATATCCTGAAATCAGTTCAATCTTCCTTGAAAAAGACAGTCGAGATGTTCATGAGACTGAATGCTGACCCGCAAGGGCCCAAAGATCACCATTACCATCTTTACTTTACTAAAGACAGCGCCTCTGTGATGTTCTTTTTATGATTTAATCATGTTAGACTGGTTCACAAAGTGGTTATTTTTGTTTTTTTACCATTACACAGCTTTCCCAGTCTGTCCTGCATTTTCTGAAAAGTGTTGCTGGCATCAAATTAAAAATTAGCTTTAAAAAAAACCCAAAAAAACAGTTACTTACCATTTTCAATATTTGACGTTGTCTTGTTCTATTTTTGGGTAAATGAAGGGTTAAATTGTTTGCAGGTAATTTTAATTCTGTTTTTGTTGTTGTTTTAAGATTTTACATAGCTTCCCATCTTTGTAGAAATGTATCTGTATTTTTGTTTGCCTGATCATATTTATCAAGTCTTATTTGACAACTAATGGAACAAATTACAAAACTGCACAGAAAAAAAAACAATTGCTGTACTCCCTTTTTGAAACCTCAGACTAAGCAACCTAACTATAGTTATAACCTACAGAGCGACAATCTGCAGGTTGCAAACACACTAACTGGCTCTTAAAGATTTGTCACTGCACATGCTCAAACCAAACTAAACTATTCGGTATGCAGTTAGGTACACCTTGCTACACTGGGTTGGACCTCCTTTTGACTTCAGAACTGCCTTGATTCTTTATGGTATAGATTCAACAAGTTGCCGGAAACATCGCTTGGAAATTTTAGTTCATATCAACATGACAACATCACAGATGCAGATTTTTCAGCTGCATATCCATGATGTGAATCATAACGAGGTCATAAAGGGATGGGCATCATCAGCAACAACACTCAGGTGGGTTGTGGTGTTTAAATGATGCTCGGTTACTCCTGAGGAGCCCAAAGTGTGCTAAGAAAATATCCCTGACACCATTACACCACCAACAACCTGATTCAAGGCAGGATGAATCCATGCTTTCATGTTATTTTCGCCAAGTGCTGACCCTACAGAAATCGAGACTCATTAGACAAGGCAATGTTTTTCAAATCTTCTGCTGTCCAATTTTGTGGAGCCCATGTGAATTGTAGCTTCAGTTTCCTGTTTCTTAGTTGACAGGAGTGACACCTGGTGTAGTTTTCCCTGTTGTAGCCAATCTGCTTCAAATTTTATGTGTTGTGCGTTCTGTTGTCTGATTTTGGTAAGTCTGTGTGAACTGTAGCCTCCATTTCTTGTTCTTAGGTGACAGGAGTGGTCAAGTTTAAGGTTTGATGTGCTATGCATTCATGCTCTTCTGCAAACCTTGATTGTAACGAATGCTTATTTGAATCGCCGTTGCCTTCCTATCAGCTCAAAGCAGTATGGCAATGCTCGCCTGATCGTTTTTGACCATTCTCTGTATTTTAGAAACAGTAAACCAGTTTCTAAATTACCCAGCCTAGCCTGTTTAGCACCAGTTCTCATGCTCAGTTTGAACTTCAGCAGGTCATCTTGACCATGTCTACATGCCTAAATGCACTGGGTTGCTGCCATGTGATTGGCTGATTAGATGTGCATCAACAAGCAGTTGAACAGGTGTAGCCTATGAAGTGAATGTATATCTAACTCCAGATTGAATAACTAGTTAGAGAGCTGTTATATCAGCATCACTAGGTCTTTTCCACTCATTTATAATTTCATGAATACTATTAGCTACTATATGTAACACATGTTTCTGCATACATCAATAACTAATTTATACACTGACACATTATTAGATCTGCCACTTAAACTACAGTCATTTTTGGCTGTTATGCTACACTTTGTGATGCTACACCCTCACCTGTCCATAGAGCTAATTTAAGTTTTAAAAGCACAACATGGTGATAAGCAGATAGTTAACAGGTACTCAGCAAGAACACAAAAACATTGCTTGGATTCACAACAGTTGGTGCAATGCAAAGCTTGTTGAGTAAGAGCCAAAGCTGTTAATCTTGTGTTTTTGTGCTTTCTTATCAGTTCTGCAGCATGTCTAAGCACTGCACCTTCATCCAGTTAAGACTTTTGTTCGTACAGTAAATAATCCGCGCTCTGGCTCTCCCCCATGGTGGGTTTAGTTTTCAGCAGTCCTTGTCTGTCTGAGCTCCTCCTAGCTTCATGGACCTGATGGATTGAGCCAAGAGTCCAAGCTGTGATCGGTCCAAATGTAGCCACTGTGATGGTCGCCTGTGCCTAAACAAAAGATAAAGAGATAATGCTCATAAGTAGAGTAATACGCTGTCTGGATAGTATCCTCAATAAAGAAAAACAACTACTCAGGATTACTTGCCCATTCACTCACTGGTTCTTACTTTGTGGTGTGTGCTCCTGTGTGACTCCGAGAAATTGCTCCCACAGAGGATGAAGTTGCTCCAAACAGTTTGGCCCAGCGAAGCCCACCCCGACAAGGACTTTGTGCCTGTACGGTAGTAGGTGGATTTGGGATGCCAGAGTCTTTTTCCACCTTTGGTTCTTCTTTCTTGCTGTCCATACTTATTTGAAACCAAGTATCTGTATGATTTTGACTACAGTCCTCCACTCCAGCTACACCATCCACAACGTCAGGCTCCTTAGGGCACCACTCTGGAATAGGAGCTAACACTGGACTCCTGCTGGTCTGCATACAACTATGCTGTTGCTTGTAGCAACTTGAACTGTGAGAGCTGAGAGACTCTTGGCAGTGCAAATCAATCTGGTGTGAAATCTGACTGCAGTAGCTGATGCCTTCCTTTTTGTCACCTTGCAGTCTTGGCCAGCTGGTTGCTAAAAACGCTGAGCACGGTTGAGGTGGAGAGAGAGCCTGCTTCTCTGAACACAGCTGTCTGTGACGTAACAGTCGGGGCTCCAGAAGCAAGTTGAGGTCAAAGGGCAACACAGAGAGTGGTTGCAGGAGAAGCAGCAGCTCCTGAAACAAAGGCTGACAGCGACCCAGGGACATGGACAGGAACCCCCAAGAATGGTAGTAGGTTGTCACAACATCTATGAAGACAGTAATAGATGTGATCACACAAAGATCCAAACATAAGCAATACTATGTTGATAGCTTGGGTTCAGTTTTTATCATGGGTACTTTGGACTGGAGCATTTAAAGAACTGTATTATGAGTTACCTTATGTAAAGTTTGATGCTCATATTTGTCATGCATAAAGTTTCAAATAATAAGATAAATCTAGTCCTGGTATGCTTCAGAAAGACTCAAAACACTAATTTTCCAACATTTTTTCTACTGACCCGACATTCCTGGCGAAGGGCAGCCAATCAGAAAAACTGAACTTCTAGGGAGACAGCCTTAAAGCGACAGGAGCTAAAATCGGTACGCAAACATGGTCACACAGACAGTGGTAATAATGGCGAATCTGACTTTTCCTTTTGCACGTTTCACAGCAAATTTCCAACTCCACTCTGTTTTTCCTCAGCATCCAGAAAGCTTGCTCCTGTACCATAGATGACTATTGACAAGTTTTTGATAAGCTAACAGCTGATGTTTAGCAGGTTAACCTCACTTTAGGGTGTTAGACTGATAGCGTTCTCTAATTGGTGCTAAATCCAAAGAACACAGACAACAGACTGAAAATATTGAGGAGTAAAAAAAAGCAGGATACAGGTGGGAGATTATGTTATTTCAACATTCATTGCAATCCATTTAGTTGTTAAGCTCACTGAGTGTCAGTGAAAGTGGTGCACAAGCTGAGCTATGGCTCCCTGGAGGCACAAAATAAAGAACTATAAATTGCCTGTGCGCTCACCTTTTTGACTCTGAAGATGACTGAGCCAGAACTCCAAAGCTCTCAAGCTGTAAGAGAAGAAACAACCAATAGAACATCATCAGTTATGTTGTTCATACATCTTTATTTGCCTCATTAATAACATCAAAGGTATTTACTTAAGCAGGCCCATGATGAAGGCTCTCAGTTTCATGCAGTGGCTGGTGAGCTGGGGACAGCGTCTGATTTTGGAAACCAGACTGTGAAGAACCCTGGTGGATGGACCTGTGGCACAGTTAAACAGAGATTATAAAAGTTATATCAAAGACCACAGAACCAATAACAGCACATAATCCTGCTTGGGCAAAGTGATGCAACACTTTAGCCTACCAATCCTAGTAGAGGTTTCGACCACACTCCAGGCGTGGTTGCGGCATTGCCCGATTATAAAATCCAGTTTGTGATCCCTAAGACCGTCCTCTAGAATATCCTGGATCGTTGGACACAAGTGTTCCAGGACCAGACCAGCGATTGTGGGACTGTAAGAACTGTTCCCCAGGCGCATCTGTGCCAAAGGAAATGTTATACATTATATTTTCTGCTTACACAATATACCCGCTGGCACATTTATATTGTGACATGTCAATAACGATGCTAAGTTCAGCAAAATACCTTTTCTTCAGGATCTCTGCTGCTGCCAAAATGAGCCATAATCAGATCCACCGCCCTGCTCACAGACCTCAGCAACCCTGGAGACATCAAACAAGCAAGTTGGACAGGATGAATTTTATTCAGATACAAAAGCTGACAACTTTATACTTGTTCAAGAGCATGAACTGGTGTGGTGTTAAGGTGTCTCTGTCGATTCCATTGCGAGCTTTCTAACAGCTAGACACAGCTCCACTTTAGCCCTGCAAGACTGGGACTGGCAACCTGTCCAGGTTGACCTCTGCCTCTTAGCTAGAATAGGCTCCAACCCTCCCACAATCCTGAATTGGATAAGCAGAAGAAAAATGGATGCCTGGAGGGTTTTTTTTAACATTTCGGTCCTCAATTTTAGATTTTATACTGGCCAACTGTTTCCCCCTCCAGTGTGACTGATTTGCCGCACTGCTGTCGCTCTGTGTAGATTATTTTCCAAAAAGCCCTATCTCCTTCTAATTAATGATGGTGATCGATAGTTCTAGCCTGGTTTTGGTATAAGTCAGCTTTTTTGTTTGTTTGTTTTTGTGTATGGACATACTGCAAATCAATTTCCCATTGGGGACAATAAAGTTATCATTGAACCATTTAGGACTTTCCTAGTATTATCAGGTTAAAATTATAACACTAGACTATCAGCTTGTGTTTCAAGAAAGTGTTCACTAACTGGGTCAATACACAGTCATAGGAGAGCAGGGTTTCAGGGTTCATTATCATATTTCAGGAATGCAAATGTCGAAGGGAACCAAAGATGAAAGAGTTGTTTTTTCCATTTCAGCAGCGGTCTTCAATGACTTGCTTCACCCTGTCTCTCTTCTTCATCTCTCATACTGGCTAGCCTCTGCAAATGTCACAGTAAATTCTTTATGCATGTTGATGCTGTGTTGCAGTGCTGCACCACACAGACTCCTTGCAGTTGTTCAAATGCCTCTGTTATTACTAATCTTTACCTTTATTGCAAATGGTTTACATTTATATAACTATATTTACACCAAGCGACTTATATGATAGCACTAAAACAAAGTGATTGCATGAGATATAAATCATTACTGCTACTGCATCCTTCTCTCTTTCGTCCCGCAGTCGCGCACACATAGGCTACAGAGAGGAGGGCTCAGCCAATCCTGTGCTGGGAGAGTTAAAAATAGGTCATGTTTGAGAGGAAGCCCCTTCAGGGTATTCAAAGCACTGCTGCAGCACTGTGAGCTTTCATTGCTGCTCTTAACAGCTCATCACCGGCTAGACAATCCAGTCACTTTTACTACATTCCAATTACAATTTATTGACAGTATTTCACATGATTTATCAGCCGTCAGCTGAGGCTCACCTCTCCTCTGAAGATGGCTGATAGACATGGACTCATAAGACGTATCAGGTGAGAGGCTGAACTCTGTGGGCGGCCTGTCGCTCAGGATCAGAGACTCACTGTGATGACTCTGATTTGGCTTCAAACTGTGTCCAGCAGAGTCCTGAATTTGCAGCCCTGAAGTGGCCAAGGAGAGGAGAGAACTCAGAGAGGAGAGAGGAGCCACTGAGGAGAGGGCAGCTGTGAAACTAGAGTGAAAAAAGCCAGAGTCAGCTGCAGGTGCGGCTCCACACTGTGGGAGCTTTTGCTGTGGCAGTGAGGTTTCGGGAGGAGAAAGGGACACCTCCAAGTTTGGGTGGTGGGTGTCAGTGGTGATGGTTAAAGTGGGTGGTGTTTGAGAGAATGTTGAATGGTAGGTGGTGTAGTTAAGGGAATGATTGGCACTTTTAGGCTCGGCGCGCACCTGGCTTTGCTCAGAGGTGAGACTGATCAAGTCCTGGTAGGTGGGAATCCTAATGAGACTGGATCGATTCGGAGCCGAGACAAGACTGAGCAAATTGTTAGGCTGAGTTCTGCCTGAATGTGGGCCTGCTTTTTCTTGCTCTTGAGCCTCTGTGGGACGACTAGTATGATGTGAATCCAGGCTGCTGTTTGATGTGCATGGATCGGTGCAGTCTTGGCTTTCGCCCAGCTGATTCCATGAACGCATGCGGATGAAGCACTCTGGGCTTGGTGTGCAGGTGGAGCAGGTATCAGAGCTGGAAGGAGCCTCTAGGAAGACGGAGCAGTGGTTGTCCGTCGGTGATGGGTGAAAATCAGAAAAACTTTGGCTGTTTTTGCCTTTGAAATTGAAGGCCGGGTGGGTGTTATCAGTCTTACTGCTCTTTTTATTTAGATACTGCTCTAGAAGGCAGCCGAGGGGCTGGGCCAGGGGCTGCGGCTTTCCTGCAGGAACCAGAACAAAGGGCTGGATGGCCAGCGAGGTTGGCCTCTGGGCTTTACTGTAGCGCACCACATCTGGACTTCCTCCTGAGAAGGCGATGTAAGATAAACATTTTTCACTCTAAATTACAGACACAAAGCAAAAGAACTGGATTTTTCTATTAGCCATTGCCTTACCCTTCTCAGTAGCACAAGGACTGTTGTGCTCCTGGTCCTGCATCACAGATGGCTGTGTGGTTGCCACTCTTGCATCTTGGCATTTACTGCTATGTGGGCCACACTGACTGGGGCACAGTGAGCAAGGCGTGTGGGAGAGTTTCTGGATGCTGTCTGTATGTTTCTTTTTGCAGAGGGCTTTGTCAGTGGAGGTGGTGGCAACCTGGTAATCTTGGATCTGAAAATGAGAACAGTCAAACTGAACATCCGTCTTCTTTTGTTGGTCCTCTTTCTCCTGATGGGAAGAGAAAAAGCAAGGAAAAAACTGCTTAGTTTGAATGACAGTAATCCATCAAGTCTATAAATGCTGTTCCCAAAAGGTGGTCAAATTGTCAAAAGGGAACATTGTGTGCAGCAGCTAAGTTCATTACTCTTATAAAAGCTGTGTAACTGATATATAAAATATTAGTACATAATTTAATTGAGTCATTTGCCATTTCTTCTATTTGCAAATCACATTAAAATTATAGCTCTAAAAACGGTAATTCTAAATCTTTTTTTAAATCATCTAAACACTATAAGGGCTTTTTTTTTACCTTCTTAATTTCATTCTGTTGTCCTTCTTTCTTCTGATCAAAACTGAGAAGGAAGGGGATGCCTCTACTCTGACCTTCGGGGCAGCTGGTCACGCTGGACCAGGCAGGGCTGGGTGACTGGGAAGAGAGGTCACAAGTCACAAGCTTGTAGTACTTCTGGTTGGTCCCCATGGCCAGTGTGGCCTGGCTTTGAAGACAGGCAGTCAGGTCTGATACCTCTAGAGAGGAGAGACCTGGGGGTAGCTCCTCTAGTGAGTACAGATTGCAGTTAGAGTCAAGGCCCTGAGGGGACCGGCAGGAAGCAGAAAGCGCCATGTCAACCTCCTCTTTCGGAGGAGAGTAAACCGTCATGCCATCAAGTTTGACTTCCTCATTCTGACTTTGGGGGACAGGTTGGAGGTTGAGGAATACACATCCCTCTGATGACCCAGAGGGGTGAACTGCAGGACTGCTGAGATCATGAGGTGTGGCAGGATTGTTGCTTCTGTTGTACATGGTGCAGAAGTTAACCAAGACGCCATCAGAACTGTTACAGGAAGAGTCACTGACATACTCTGTGTGGTTCTTGGAAAGAAGCTCTGGGGAACATTTGCATTGGCCGTGGAGGCAGCAGGACGTGTTATCCTCCAGTCTGTCTGAGTCCTTCTCCAAACAAGCCAACATCGTGATGCCAGATCTGCTCGTGTGACAGCACTGGCATTCAGGTGGCAGTGAGTCCATCTGGTTGGACTGGTTAGAGAGCCACTCCTGATCACTCTCACTAACCAGCATAGTTCCCTCATTGCCCCATTCACTGTCCAGGTTCCTGTGGGGCATTGGGTACATTGGGTAATTTGTGGCAACATTACTTAGCGGCCAATTGGAATTTCCGTGTAGCACAAACGATGAGTCCTCATGATATCTGTGCAGATTATCTCCATCACTGTCTTCATCCTCCTCATCCTCATTTAGCTCTGTACAGGGAAGAAAGGAGTTGCGTGACCGCAGATTGCTTCTACCTGCAGAGCTTTCCTTCTTCTGGTCGGAACTCGTCTCTTCAGGCGATGAGGTGGATTCGTACTTCCAGCTTCCGTTGCTACCTCCCTCCTCTTCTGTCCGGTCCTCGTTGAGGCTGCTGTAGCTGCTGGAAAAATGTCTCCGGTTGCCGGTGAAGGCATGCTCACGGTTGATCGACTCTTGCTCTGGGAGGGACACGGCCCGAGTCAGGCCTGCTGAGCACAGCCGGCCGGGCCTCTTGGCAGAGCTGCACAGGGCCTGGACAGGAAGCTGCCAAGTGGAAAGTTGCACCACAGGGAAGTGGCAGGCTATCAAGGTGTCGCCAGAGAGGCTGGATGATCCAATCATACTTTTGGATAAGGCTGGACAACAAAAGCTGTTTCCATGTTCCTACAATTTAATCCTGGAAGAGTAACACAGAATAGATTAAATTTTAGGGATTCTGCAGAAATGCATTCAGAATTATACAACAGGAAGCTTGTACAAGAGAAGATAAAATCAGTATAAAGTACACTACATTGATGAAACGCTCAGTCTCTATGTACAGCTCTCAGCTAACACTGACAAGCATTAATCATAACAGAAAAAGTTTTGAGTTTTGTGCAAAGCACAATGACATCTTTTAAAAAATATATTTGCTGTTGCCATTTGCATGAGGATTTGTTTATTACTGCATACGTGCTTCTCATTTTTTCTGCTTTTTTACCTCAGTGATCACTGCAGCTCAATACTTTATGACATGAACAGATTAAAGAGAAAATAGCGAGTGTGTACAGTTTATCACGTGGATTTTCCAACTGTATATGCAGTTCAGGGGCCTACTTAAACATTTTAGTGGTTAATAAAAAAAAAAAAAAAGCATCTTCTAATCTGGAGTAAAAGAAAAACGCATCTGCAGGCTACTGCTGTCACAGTCTTCTCCCTCAATTTACCCCACCGGCCCTGCCATCCAAGTCTGCTTCTAGCAGCCTACACTCCATAATTCAGTCAACCATAACAAACTCCTCCTCTCTCCGCCTGGGCCAACCACAGTCACTCAAAGCCATCCGGCTGCTCTGTAACTAGGGCAGCAGGACTGCAGAGTTGGCTGGCACTCTTAAGAGTAAATACACTTTCACATCACTTTAGTTAATTGAAAGTGTTCCATCATGTTCACATGCAGCGCC